>JABUQX010074547.1:17500-19429 GCA_015478945.1 Trachelipus rathkii | reverse complement strand
AATCGTGTGTAGATGATGAGCCTCAATATTCAAAACATAGGGCATAAGCCCCCTAAAGGGTGGCCCCAAAGAATATAGGTCCGGTGTGCGCCAAAATGATCCATGGTATGCAAAGGTGGTCGAAAAAAAACATTAGGGTGGGAACCGTACCAAACGGTTGCTTACGCAACCGTTTGGCGCAACCCTTCTTCGAAGGTAGGGTCCAAAAAAAAATTAGGGTCGGCCAAAAATTAGGGTGGGCCAAATTGACCCGATGGAAGGACGAAAGGGTTGGTCGAAAAAGGTCTAGGCCAAAAAAGGTCTAGGCCACAAAAAAGGTCAATGCCCAAAAAGGTCAAGGGCAGGTAAAAATTTGGGCTCAAGAAAGCGTCTCTCAAGGCCAATAAAGGTCAAGGATCGAAAAGGGGTCACAGGGGCAGGTAAAAATTGGCTCAAAAAAAGATTCAAGGGCAGTCAAGGTTCAGGGGGTAATATGGACCACGTGCAATATTACCCTCCTACTACTTGTGCTGTTTATGGATGAGCCCAGAGTCGGTCTCTTATCACCTCCCGACAGTATCCAGAAGTCTATCGACGACCTAATGAGAGGTACGCGCAATGTAATTTGCGGGAGTGTATTGCCTTTTTGGAGGTGGATTTCTTTCGGTCTGGGGAGGCATTTCTTTAACGGATCGTACAGAGTTGCACGTCCTAGATGGCCGTTCTCTAACCTCCGCACGGTATATCGCAGATATTTCCGTTTGATAAACAGTATGTCGCTGCCATATGCCCCCTACACGGGTGACGGATTTGTCCTAATGCATGACAACGCCAGACCACACAAGGCCAGATGTGTCACCGAATACCTAACGACGGTGTAAATTAGGACATTGGATTGGCCAGTCTACAGTCCCGGACTAAAACTAATTGAACTGTTGGAGATGTTGAAACTGTGGTTGCGACAGCTGCAATCAGCGCCAGGAACCCTTCCAGGTGTGCGGGGCAGACGGTGGGTCAATATCGGGATACAAGATTTCCGTGGATGACATTCGGCACCTCATTGTGAGGGCATGCTACGAGGTGACAAGCCGTCGTGCCAAAGGTGACCATACACGATATGAAACCCTCCAGCACACGAACCCTTCACCGCATAACATCCCACATTAGAGACCAGAAAACAGCATCAATTACAAACAAACCCATTCGTACAACCCCCAGGGGATACTTAGTAGGCCCCTCGACACTCTAATCTACTATCTTGGCGTCTGTGCATGTTCGCTGCCGATTGCGCTGATGTGTGCGTGTGCGTGTGCGTGTGCGTTGTCGTGTATTTGCATAATAAAGCTACACAGCATTCTGGTCTTTTATGTAAACCTATTATATACGTGCATAGTGAGGAAGCTTTAGTTGGGGTTCGTGTATAAATTTGGACGAAGGGAATTACATATATATAGTATATATTACATATTAATAATATATTATATATATATTGTGTATATATATATATTATATATAATATATAATTATAGTTAGTATATATATATATGATATATATATATATATATGTATGTGTTGTATATATATATATATATATATATATATTTAAGGTTTCATACTTCTTTAGCAAATGTAATATGATATATTATATGTATATAGTATCTATGTGTCTATTATATGTATGTGTATTCTGTGTGTGTTATATAATATATATAATAGTATGAGTATATATATATGTGTGTTATTGAGAAAATCATATATATACTATATAATATAATATATATATATATATATATTAGTGTGTGTGTGTGTTGATGTTGTGTATATATATAATATATATATATATATATATATATATATATATAGGTAGAGAGCTGGGTTAACTAGTATAATACTTTTAAATGATATTATACAGTAATGTTCATATTTTAATATAGTATATTATATATATAT
>JABUQX010074546.1:15000-25035 GCA_015478945.1 Trachelipus rathkii | reverse complement strand
CACCCGGCTAACAATGAATATGTACAGAAGAAAAAGCCAACAGTGCCTGATATAATAATTATATTTCATTTTTACTACAATCTGTAGGAACGTTTCATTAAAAGACACCTATAACCTTTACATACCTTAAGCAGTACATCAGTAAATCAAAAGTTGTTATTACCTACACCTAAGGGGATTAGTATCCCTTTTGTTTACCCTGTTTTACTGCTTCTAACTCATGTTTTACTGCTTAACTCATACTTTACTTGCGTTACTTATTCTGCTTTACTGTTTTATCTTTCTGCTTTACTGCTTTATCTCACTGCTATTTATTAACACTCTACATACCCTAAAGCAGGAAAAATCGAGTAAAATCAATAGAGGTGCTTACCTAACACCTGAAGGGCATTAGTATGCCTTTGTTATTACTGCTTGTACTGCTATTAAACTTTCTGCTTTACTGCTTTAACTCAACTGCTTTACTGCCTTTAAGCCCTCACATCACTTACATACTTAAAGCACGTAAATCAGTAAATCACCATAGAGGTGTTTACGCTTAACACCTAGCGGATTCCACCGTATGCTTATATAAGTCTTTACTGCCCATTTACTGCTTTAACTTTCTGCTTACTGCTTTTACTTTCTGCTTTTCTCCACCTGCTCTTAACTTCTGCGGTTTACTGTTTTAACTTTTCTGATTTATCTGCTTCCTACACTTTCATGTTTTACTGTTTATAAACTCCATATATTTAATTAACATTATGTTTTTATCTTGTTTAAATACTTTTTATTATTTATATTATATTTATTTATTTAATTATTATTATTTTATATTATTTTTATTATTATTATTTATTATTTTTATATATTTTATATTTTATTATATATACTTAGTGTTATTACTTCATGCCTATTGTTATTTAGAACACCACATACACACACACACACACACACACACACACAGTTCACACACAGATATTCACTTATACATCTCACACAGATTTACTTACCACACGCAGATTTAACCTACACCTCAACACCAGATTTTACTTCACACACACAACACAAGATTTTACTTGCACACACACACACACACACACACCACACACACATTACAAATATAACGTATAATTTATTAAAACATTTTATGTTCTAAATTTAACACGTACATTTATATTACTCAATTCAAAATATAACTAATTACTTATCAAAGTCTTCTTAAACTATCTAATAATACAATCAATCATTTACCTTTAGAACAAAGAATTTTTATTTACTTATGGGTAATACTGTTTGTTTATAATTTTTATAAACTAAATCAATTTTAAAATAACTTTTACTAAAATTTTATGAAATTTTATTAAAAAAACATATATTTACGATACCTTAAAACAACTAAATCAGTAATCAAGTACAGGTCAGCCCCTAGCACCCTCTACACCAAAGCTATGCCACGTTTTGTTTATTGACTTACTGCTTTACCATCTTTAGCCATGTAATAAGTATAAAAAGAACAAAATAAGTTCTTCTTTGCTAACATAACATGTATTTTATTAAAATCTTCTAAGTTCTTATTTAAAAATAACAATTATTCACTTACAATTATATTATATTCACTCGATGTTAACTAAAAAAATTTCAAAGTTTTTTAATAATTCAGGTTTTCTTCATTATTATTATTATATCTATGTACATTGAACAATCCATCACGAGAAAACACAGACAAAACCCGCACTCTTACCAGATACCGAAACTGACCTAACTCTCTGTAAAATGTGTATGTAGTCGATACATCTTTTACTAGTATTATACCCACAGGGGGGAAGATTGAGGTCATTGTTAATACGCGTCATCTTGAGATAAGGTTCCATACGGGTCAAAATATAGTGTTCAGAATTCTGACCTCTCTCTGTCTGTTTAGAAGTGGTGGCAATAAACTACGTTTAGGCGCTCCACATTTAAGGCCTAAAAAATTAAGGAATAAGCTTTTAGCCTAACGCGGGCAATATTAATCTAATTTACAGGTCAAAAGGTGTAATTATCCCATATAGACAAGAAATCCTTGTTATTATTATTTATATTTCTTATAATATATTTCAACTGAAACATGCTGATCGGTAAGATCCTTTAAGCAGGTAAGAAAGAAATGTTTTCCTTACTTGTGATTGGTCGAGGTATCCTTATCTCTATATGACCTCGTATGTGATTGGTCGAGAATTATGATTTATTCGTCTTTTTGAAAATTAACTTTGTTCTTAAAACTTGTATTTGAGCAGGCTGTGTGTTTTATTATTCTTATAAGGGAACCCAAACCTCATTTTAAAATCATAGCATTTAGCTGTTAAGCGATGCACAAGTTATCTGATTTTGTATTAAAAGTGTTTTATTTTTACTAAGTGTATATCATATTTATAATAAATACTTTACATTGAGGAATAATTATTAATTTCACTAGAATAGATAATAATTAATTCACATTCATAAGCTAAACACCAGGGCTCAGCATGAGCCCCACCCGCAAAGGCAACCAACCCCGCACCCGCTGGTGCGTCCCGCCGCGTCCCGCCCGCCGCGTCCCCGCCCGCCGCGTCCCCGCCCGCCGCGTACCCGCCCGCCGCGTACCCGCCCGCCGCGTGCGCCCGCAGGCGCAATATTTCCGCGTCCGCCGCCGCGTGCGCCCGCAGGCGCAATAATTCGCGCTGCGAAATGAATAATATATATATATATATATATATATATATATATACTATATATATATATTAATATATTATATATATATATTATATATATTATATATATATTATCATATATATATATATATATATATATATTATATTTGTGTGCGGGTGAGTGTAAGGTCTATGGGTGACGTAAGGTGTCTAGTGTATGTTGCAGTATGGTGTGAATAGAGATATAGCTGTTATGTGTGTATAAGGTGTAAGTGTAAGTGTCTTATGGTAAAGTGTAACTTGCTTATAAAAGCTGAATCATCCAATATAGGTGAGTACCAAGATGAAGCCATCCAAAGATGAGTCATCCAAGATGAGCACTAAAGCTGAGGTACAAAGCTAAGTTATTTAAAGTTGAGGCATCAAAGCTGAGGCATCAAAAGCTGAGGTATCAAAGTTGACGGCATCAAAAGCTGAGGCATCAAAGTGTTGAGGCATCAAAAGCTGAGACATCAAAGTTGCAGGCATCAAAGCTGTGGCACTCAGCTTGGAGGAAGTCAAAATATCGAGTGGGTGGTGTCGTATTGTTGTAAAGTGTTATGTGTGTAGTGTGTGTAGTGTGTGTGGGTGTTATGTGTGTGTTGTGTGAGTGCGTGCATGTGATTGTTCTAAATAATAATAACAATAGGGCATGAAGTAAATAGCACTAAGTATAATAATAAAATAAAAATAAAATGTTTAATAAATTATACGTTATATGTTGAGGCATCAAAATATTGAGTGTGTGTGTGTGTATGTGTGCGTGTTTGTTGTATATGTGTTCTAAATAATAATAACATTAGGATGAAGTAAAATAACACTAAGTATAATAATAAAATAAAAATAAATGTTTTAATATAAAATTATTACGTTTATATGTGTAAATGAGGTGCGCGCGTGTGTGTGTGGTGTGTGTGTACTGTCGTGTGTATGTGTATGTGTGGTGTGTGACAAAACTGTGTGTGTATTGCGTGTCTAAATAATAATTCGCGAGGGAATATTGCGCCTGCGGGCGCGCACGCGGCGGGCGGGAACGCAGAAATATTGCGCCTGCGGGAGCGAACGCGGCGAGCGGGAACGCGGCGAGTGGGAACGTGCTGGCAAGCGGGAACGCGGCGAGACGCCACCCAGGGGTGCGGGAGTTGGCTGCCTTTGCGGAGTGGGCTCATGTGAAGCCCTGGTTGTTGTTAAGACTTCATCGAACTAGTGAATATATTATTAGTCATACTTCTCAGTGAACATTAATTAATATCTCAAGTAATAGTATTATTATAAATGATAACACTTAGTAAAAATGAAACACCTTTTTAATACACAAATCAGATAACTTGTGCACCGCTTAACAGTTAAAAGACATATGATTTTAAAAATGAGTTTTGGGTCTAAAAGAAAAGATAATAAAACACCTGCTCAAATACAAGTTTAAGAACAAAGTTAATTTCAAAGACGATAAATAATTCTCGACCAATCACCTACGAGGTCATATAGAGATAAGGATTTACCCCAGACCAAACACAAGTAAGGAAAACATTTCCTTTTTACCTGCTTAAAGGATCTTTCCGATCCAGCATGTTGTTTCCAGTTTGAAATATTATTATAAAATAATAATAACAATGATTCTTGTCTATTACGGGATTACCTTATTGGACCTTGTATTAGGATTAAATTAGCCCGTCTACAAAAAAGGCTGTTGATCCTAAATTTAGGCCTAAAATTTAGGCCTAACGTAGTTATTGCACCACATTCTTACAGAAAAAGGTCAGTTTGAAATATTTTTTGACCTGGAATTAGGCTTAAATCGCCCCGGGATACAAAAAAGGATTATCCTACAACACATGTTACAGAGACAGAGGTCAGTTTCGTATCTGTAAGGAGTGCGGTGTTGTTGTGTTTTCTCGTGATGGATTGTCAATGTACATAGATTATAATAATAATAATGAAGAAAACCTGAATTATTTAAAAAACTTTGAAATTTTTTATTAACATCGAGTGAATAATATAAATGTAAGTGAATTAATTGTTATTTTTAATAAGAACTTAGAAAGATTTTAATAAATACATGTTATGTTATGCAGAGAAGAACTTATTTTGTTCTTTTTATACTTATTACATGGCTAAAGATGATTTAAAGCAGTAAGTCAATAGAACAAAACCGTGGCATAGCTTGGTGTAGGGGGGTGCTAGGGGTGACTTACTATTTACTGATTTATTGTTTTAAGGTACGTAAAATATTATGTTTTAATAAAATTTCATAAAATTTTAGGTAAAAGTTATTTTTATAAAACTTGATAGTTATAAAATTTATAAACAAAAGTATTAACAGTAAATAATAAATTCTTTGTTCAAAGAAAATGATTGATTTATTATAGAAGTTTTAAGAAACTTTGAAATAATTTTAGTTATTTTTGAATGAGTAATATAAACTGTACGTGTTTTAATTGAAAACATAAAATGTTTTAATAAATTTACGTTATATGTGTAGTGAGTGTGTGTGGTGTGAGTGTGTGGTGTGTGTGTGATGTGTGGTGTGTGTGTGCAAGTAAATCTGTGTGTGTGTGTAAGTAAATCTTTGTTGTGTGAGTGTAGGTAAATCTGCGTCGTGAAGTAAATCTGTTGTGAGAGTATAATGTGATCTGTGTGTGACGGTGTGTGTGCCTGTGTTGTGGTGTGTATGTGTGTTCTAAATAACAATAGGCATGAAGTAAATAACATTAAGTATAATAATAAAATAACAATAATTAAAAAATAATAAAAATAATAATAAAAAATTAATAAAATAATATAAAAATAAATAAATAATAATAATAAATAAATTAAAAAATATATTAAAACAAAATAAAAACATAATGTTTATAAATATATGAGTTAAAACAGTAAAACAGAAAGTTAAAGCAGTAAAGCAAAAAGTTTTAAACAGTAAAGCAGAAAGTTAAAGCAGTAAAAGCAGAAAGTTTAAGCAGGTAAAGGCAGAAAGTAAAGCAGTAAGCAGTTAAAACAAAAGCATACTAATCCCCTAAGTGTTAGGTAATAACCTCTATTGATTTATTGATTTACTGCTTTTAGGTATGTAATGTATATGTGAGCTAAAGCAGTAAAGCAGTAAGTTAAGCAGTAAAGCAGAAAGTTAAAGAGTAAAGCCAGTTGTAAAACAAAAGCTACTAATCCCTTAAGGTGTTTAGGTAACACCATCTATTGATTTACTTGATTTACTGCTTTAAGGATGTAATGTTAATAAATCATATGAGTTAAAAGCAGTTAAAGCAGAAGCAGTTTAAAACAGTTTAAAGCAAATAGTTGTAAAGCAGTAAAGTAGTGAGTTAAAGGCAGTAAAACATGAGTTAAAGCAGTAAAACAGTAAAACCAAAGCGCCTACTAATCCCTTAGGTGTTAGGGTAATAACACCTCTATTGATTTACTGATACTGCTTTAAGGTATGAAAGTATTATGTTTTTAATAAAGTTCGTTACACATTGTAGAAAATAAAATGATTATATATCAGGCCCACTTTGGCTTTTTCTTCTTACATACAATTTTTAAAAATTTATAAATTAAAAAGTAAAAAAATAAAAGTGTGTGAGTGTAAAGCTGTATCTGTGTGTTGGGTGTGCGTGAAGTTTGTATATGGGTTAGTGTAAGTGTCTATGGAGGAGTGAAGTGCTTATAAGTGTGAATGTGTGTATAAGTGTCATAGTGAATGTGTGTATAAGTGTTAGAAAAATACTAACTCATAGTAGGAAGTATCCTAGCAGCTTGTAATATACACCAATCGAATCCTCATACCTTATAACATAGGGGTAGACACCTATATTAGGGCTATTCTAGGCTCAGGGGAGGCTAGAAAGGCTTGAAACTCAGTTGGCACTCAGTTGGCACTATGTGGCACTAAGTTGGCACTATGTGGCACTCATTGGCACTCACTTGGCACTCATTGGCACTCATTGGCACTCACTTGGCACTCACCTGGGCCTCACCAGGCCACTCATCTAATACTCATGAATAATCATAGAAACACTAATAGAACATCACCTAGATACTTCTTCGGTGATTGCGGAACCATCAAAGCCATAAGTTAGCGTTGGGTCAAATTGACCATGGCTATCTGGCAAGGGTCAAGGCCGAATATCATTTGTGTGTGTGTGTTGTGTGTGAGTAAGTTAATGTGTAAGTAAATCTGGTGTGTTGTGTGTGTAAGTAAATCTGTGTGTGAGTAAGTAAATCTGTGTGAGTGTAAGTAAATCTGTGTGTGTAAGTAAATCTGTGTGTGAGTAAGTAAATCTGTGTGAGTGTAAGTAAATCTGTGTGTGTGTAAGTAAATGTGTAAGTAAATCTGTTGTTGAGTTGTAAGGTAAATCTGTGTGTGAGTAAGTAAATCTGTGTGTGTAAGTAAATCTGTGTGTGTAGTGCTTATAAGTGTCATAATGTGTTTAATGAAACTTATAACAAACCATGAAACTCATAAGATTATATAAGGAACCATGAAAGTCGTAAGCATTATATATATAATATATATATATATATATATATATATATATATAATATATAACTATATATATACTATTATAGTTTATATATATATTATATATAAGTATATATATATATATAATATATATTATATATATATATATATATATACTGGACCATGTTCGATTTCTATTTGGATCGCCAGCGTGGTTACTCTCTCTCTCTCTTTTCTCTCTCTCTCTCTCTCCTCTCTCTCTCTTCTCTCTCTCTCTCTCTCTCTCTCTCTCTCATTATATTATTTTATATATACTATATTTATATATATATATATATTTATTATAAGTATATATATATCATATATATATATATATATATATATAATAGCGACTAAGTCAATTGATGATTTGCATGAGCATGTTTGGTTAGTGGGTTGACTGGGACAGTAAAAAGCCCACATGGTGCTTTCTCCGAGATTATTTATATTATTATTATATTATTATTATTATTATTATTATTATTATTATTATTATTATTATTATTATTATTATTATTATTATTATTATTATTATTATTATTATTATTATTTTTATTATTTAATTATTATTATTATTATCATTATTATAATTTATTATTTTTATTTATTATTATTATTATTATTATTATTATTATTATTATTATTAAATTCGGTATTAATCACGTTGCGCACTGCTAGCAACAAGGGCTCGAAATGCTGCGCACCCCGACATAAATCTCTCTCTCTCTCTCTCTCTCTCTCTCTCTCTCTCTCTCTCTCTCTCTCTCTCTCTCTCTCTCACAAAAATAGATATATATATATATATATATATATATATATATATATATATATATATATATATATATATATATATATATATATATATATATATATATATATATATATATATATATATATATATATATATATATATATATATTATTATTTATTATTTTTATTTTTATATTTTTTAATTATTTAAAAAAAAAAATTTAATTACAATTATTATAATTATTATTTGGAAGCCGCGGACTTGCTTTTATAGACTTGAAAATTAAATTATATATTCTCCTAATTCGTAGCGCTGGACGGGTGGTTAAAAAGGTCAGGGGTTTGCCTTAGAGGTAAGAGGTCGAGTTCTATTTTGAAATATGATCGGATAGAACTCGAAACGGTGAAGACGATAAGGCTTGAGGTGGTAAGGAAGGTTAAGAACAGAAAAAAAGGGACGGTGGAAAATAGTGAGTCATGACCACGTGGGCACAGGTGTGTGTGTGTGTGTGTGTGTGTAGCTGGGTGGTGGGACGGGTATGGTGGGATGGTATACAAAGGAGGATGGGACACAAGGCGTGCGGATTTGAACCAGCGGTTCAGGCGGGCGGGAACGCGCCTACGGGCGCACGCGACGGGCGGGAAAACGCGACGGGCGGGTCGCACCTGCGGGGGCCCAGGATCATGGTTAAGACATCAAAAAAGGGCTAAGCCCCTAAAGACAGATCAAAAATCACCGTGGGCAAAAAATGACCCATGCTCGAAAAAATTAGGGTGGGGTACGTACAACGGTTGCTAACGCAACCGTTTGGCGCACCCTTTCTTCGAAAGGGTGCTAAAAATTAGGGTTGCCAAAAAATACCGTGGGCCAAAAATGACCCATGGAAGATCAAAGGGTTGGTCGAAAAAAGGTCAAGGCCAAAAAGGTCAAGGCACAAAAAAGGTCAAGGCCAAAAAAGGTCACGTGGGTTTTTGGGTTTTTTTTGGGGGGGTTAGGTTTTTGGGTGGGTTTTGGAGTGGGTTTTTCGGGGTCCAATATGTGTTTCCTACTACTCCCCACACCTCTTGTTCTTGGCCGACACTCGAGATTCTAATCTTGTCTCTTGTGGAGTTTCTGATTTGAAGTCTAATGAATTTTCCATATTTTGTTTTAGTCTCTCTTTCCAGTAGAGAGAGAGAGAGAGAGAGAGAGAGAGAGAGAGAGAGAGAGAGAGAGAGAGAGAGAGAGAGAGAGAGAGAGAGAGAGAGAGAGAGAAGAGAGAGAGAGAGAGAGAGAGAGAGAGAGAGAGAGAGAGAGAGAGAGAATCTAATAGCAAGGCTTATTATAATCGAAAAGTTGATCAATAGTGATCTGACTTTGTGTTCAATCGTGATCGAAAATCTTTCAAGCTTCTTGTTTTAGTTGAAAGATCGAAACTTACTAAAATATTATTACAATTACGGTAACTTTTCAAGAATTTATAAAAAACTAATGGGAGCGCAGGTGTGAATTTTTATATCAATTTTTTGTTTTATGTTTGTGAAGGACCTAAATTGACCGACATCACAAAGATGAAAAAGTTCGATTGCTTCAATAAACTTTTCGTCTTTCGAAGGAACTTTATATCACTAACTAATAAAACAACAAATCTTTTAAAACTTTTAAAACTCCTGAAAATTAACTGATTATTGGATATGGAAACGGTTATAATACTTAAAAATAAATAAAAATTAAAATTTTAATAAATGTATACACACATGCACGCCTACATAAACACACACACTGATTCAAATTACTCACATGTCACAAACTTTTTATATAAATAGACAGACGTTTTCAAGATATTTTTTTTTTCTTTCTTTTTTCTTTCAATGATATAAACTTGATGTTTTATAAGTTTTTTTCTTCAATATTTGAATTTGAATTTGACGCTATTCTTTAATAATACTCGCGACATTTACGACTTTTCAGAGGCAAAATTACACTTTTTGATTGTTTACTTTGACTAAAAAAGGCAAACTTTTCTTTCTTAATTTGCTGCAATAAAGTTGAAGTTTAAACATTTTATCTCAATATTATAAAAAAAAAGAAAGAAAGAAAACAAGGCGACAATTGAGGAT
>JABUQX010074546.1:0-2500 GCA_015478945.1 Trachelipus rathkii | reverse complement strand
CCCTTTATTCGTGCTTAAGTTGTGTTAGGTTTGTCGTTGTACATTATTTTCTTAGTTCATGTTATGCTATGTTAGCTTTATTGATGTGGAAACTTTATTACGTTAGAGTATATTCACTGGTTAGTATATAAAGAACTCATTTTGTGCTATGTTTATCCGAAATGATACTCTAAATGCTACGTAAATCAGTTGTTAATGTTAAAATTAACATTGATCTGTTAAGAGATATGCTTGAAAAAGTGTGATAGGTACGTTTTTTTGACTTGTGGGCTGGTACTTTACTGCTGTTCAGTATGGAACTTTGCTAAAGTTAGTTGTTATTCTGCGTAGGTGTTTAGATTTTTTGTTATTGTACATTATATTGCTTTAGTTTCTGGTAATGCTATGTTAGTTTTATTAATGTGAAAACAATGTTACGTTAACATATATATTCGTTGGTTGGTATATAAAGAACTTATTTTTGTACATGTTGTTGTTGTTGTTTGTTTGTTGTTGTGTTGTTGTTGCTTGTTGTGTTGTTGTTGTGTTGTTGTTGTTTGTTGTTGTTGTTGTTGTTGTTGTTGTTGTTGTTGTTGGTTGTTTTTGTTGTTGTTGTTGTTGGTTGTTGTCTACGAGAAATATATACCCATTTTGAACTGATTTATGGCTCGTTCGTGCGTTGTATTTCTTGTTTACTTTCTTCTGATTGGTCGAAAGAAAGAATCTCTCATTACCTATAAGGGTTGTTTACGCATACGATTTCCGTCAGTAGGACATTTTTCGCTGTACTGGTACGATGACATGTTCCTCGCATCTCTACACCGTTAATCTTGATATCTTCACGAGGAGCTTCGTTATTCCCAACGATGTGTCATTTATATTTAATCGTAAACCAAATGGCGGTCGTTACGTTGCTTGTATTCCTGCCAGAGGGTCAAATAATAGACCTTTATTCGTTTGTGCTGATGGATTCATCAAGATTATCGATATCGCAGCTGCATGGCTAGAGGATAAGTGTGTGTTTGTTATCCGAAAGATCGACGCTTAGTGAAATATCTAACTGGGAAGACAACGTAAGTGGTTCTAATAGAATAGACGTTGTGTTCTCGTCGTGTGACAATATTAAAACCCTTGATGTACGCCACTACTGGAAACCCATCGATTGTGTGACCTTCTATCGCACATGTATAGGTTTCACTGTTCGAACACCTGAAAATATTACAGCATTGCTTAAAATAAAAAACGAATTAACATCGCACCTTAACGATGTTGACATACTTGAGGACATAATACATATAGCACATGGTGTAATCTATGATATTTACACCGAAACATGTGGTTTCCCGTATAATGCAGTATACAGGAATGCGTTAATAACTATCAGCTTGGATGAGTTTACTTCTCTCTTGTATGAGAGAATGAGTGCTGCTGAATCAAAATATGCCGAAAAATGGTTTAGTGCAGCTGAAGGCCTTTATACTTACATTCTTTCAAAGGGTGTTGAATCTTTAGAGAGATATATAGAACGTACCCAAGTTATGTTGAATCCTATGTTCTCTGATTAGATGAATTAATATATTTAAAATAAACTTATGTTTTTATATAACACTCTTTTCAATGAAAATTATATGTTATAAAAAATGAAAACTTGTTTTACTTCCCGCTTATGTTCGCTTTATTGACTAAGTTGTTAATGATAGCTGTTTATTCGTCTGGTTGTTGTGTGTTAAGTACGTTATGTTCATAGTTTAGCTTTACAGAGAGTAAAAATTTACTTTGTTTGTCTTTACCCATTAGGTATTATGCTGGTTAGGTAAGGTTATGCTAAATTTTTTGTTAAATATTACTATGTTAATGTAAAATTAACATTGTCATGTTGGAGATATGGTTGATAAAGTATGAATGGATTATGTTTTTGTGAGTCTTGTTAGTTACTTTTACTGTTGATAAGTTTGGATCGTTGTTAATGTTAGCAGTTTATTCTTGCTTAAGATGTGTCAGGTTTGTCGTTGTATATTATATTCTTAGTTCTGGTAATGTTATGTTGACTTTATTAATATGAAAACTTTGTTACGTTAGCATACTTTCGCTGGTCTGTATGATAATTACACAAGGTTATGGTAAATTTTTGTTAAATATTACCATGTTAATGTAAAATTAACATTGTTATGTTAGAGACATGCTTGACAAAGTGTGAATAAGTTACGTTTTTGGATGTTATGTTAGTTACTTTACTGGTGTTAAGTGTGAAACTTTGTTAACGTTAACCTTTTATTCCTGTTTAAGATGGGCTAGGATTGTCGTTGTGGGTTATATTCATAGTTCGCGATGATGCTAAGTTAAAGCTTTATTAATGTGAAAACTTTGTTTTACGTCAGCATATATTGTTTGATGCTTGTATAAAGAACTTGATTTTTATGTTATGTTTATCCAAATGATACTCGAAATATGAATGATCAATAGAACATATAGAAGGGAGGTAGGGAGGAGGGGGGAGGGGGAGTGGGGAGGGTTGTTTGAT
>JABUQX010074545.1:0-5000 GCA_015478945.1 Trachelipus rathkii | reverse complement strand
CCACATACCTTAATAACTAAGTTATGGTCACACATGCAGTATAACATTAATAACTACTGTAACTAAAAACCAGCCAATTTGGCTTCGTCTAAATATACTATATGATACCCAACCCATCCATATACCTATCCAACCCTTTCTTAAATGTATATATAAAGTCATATCAACAACCTCCTGTGGCAAACCATTCCAAAATTTAACAACCCTATTGCTGAAAGAATGCTTTCTTATATCAAGATGGCATGCTTTCTTCTTAATTTTCTTGTTATGCCCCCTGGTCTCCCGTCCGTGCTCTACTATGAAGAATTTATTGGTCTCTCTATTATCAATAGAATAGATGTAAAAATTTTGTATACTTGTATCATGTCCCCTCTGAGAAATTGCTTTTCTACAGAAAACATTCCTAACTCCTTCAGCCTCTCCTCATAGCGCTTTACCCTCAAACCCAGAAATCAACTTGCTGCTCTACGTTGCACTCTCTTGCATATCTAAGTCTTTCTTTAAATAAGGGGCTCAAACTTGTGAACAATACTCTATTATTGGCCTAACATAGCTGTTATATAGTTTACATATTACTTCCTTGCTCCTGTAAACAACATTGCGATTTATTTTGCCCAGCATCTTATTAGCTTTATTCCTTGCTTCCAAACACTGATTAGCTACTTTCAAATTACTGCTTATAATCACACCTAAATCTTTTTCTTGGTCCACAGACTCAAGCCAATCCCCATTCATATCGTAGTTAAAACTTTTATTTGAGTAACCTAGGTGAAGAATCTTACACTTTTTACTATTAAAATTCATTTGCCACTTATCTTCCCACCCAAGAAGTTTATCAAGATCATTTTGAATCTTTATACATCCTTCACTATTCCTAACTGAGGTGGCCACTTTGGTATCATCTGCAAACTTAGAAACCTTGCATTTAAGTCCCTGGTCTAAATCATTTATATACATGAGGAACAATAGTGACCCCAGCACTGAACCCTGTGGGACGCCACTCTTCACTATTTCTCATGCTGACTTATTGCCATTTAGTTGTACACACTGTTTTCTATTCCATAACCACTCTTTAATCCAACAATGTACCACTCCACCTTTACTACATTGCAATAACTTCTTCATCAGCCTTATGTGCGGAACCTTATCAAAAGCTTTGCTAAAGTCTAAATATATAATATCAACTGGATCTCCTCTGTCAATGCAGTCAGTAATGAATTCCATATATTCTAAAAGGTTTGTCTGACATGACCTACCCTTTCTGAAACCGTGCTGGGAGTCATACAATACCTTGTTATCTTCTAAATATTTCTCTATATGACCTTTTAGTAACTTTTCCAGAACCTTTACAACCAGAGATGTTAAGCTAACTGGCCTATAATTTCCCAAATCTTCCTTACTACCTTTTTTATAAATAGGAACAACATATGCCGTTTCCCAGTCATCTGGTACCTCACCAAATGTTATATATCGCTTAAAAATCAAATACAGTGCCTTTGCAATGCTGGTACTACCCTCCTTCAGAATCCTACCATATATACCATCAGGGCCTGCAGCTTTACTTGGATCAATATGGTCTAGTAAACGTTTAATATCTTTTACGTCAAATTCAAATTCTGTAAGTCTATTTGTTACATGCATACAATAACTATTAGTCTCCAAACTATTATCTAATCTTTCCTCAGTAAACACTGAAGCAAAATAAGCAAACTTACATACATACTTATCTAAACTTACTAAATTTTCATCAATTTTAATTGGACATATTGTTCTATTCTTACTTTTAAATTTATAAAAGCTAAAAAACTTCAGGTTCTCATTACTATTCCTTGCTAAATTAAATTTTGCCTCTCTCTTTGCCTTTCTTTTTGATTGGTTAAGTTCGTTACTATTTTTCCTATAATTTTCTAAATCATCTTCCCTATTACTACCCTTGAATATTTTAAAACATCTACGCTTTTCATTGATTTTATCTCTTATCTCTCTATTCCACTAAACAGGTTTTCTCTTCGCCACCCTAATGGGTTTATCTTTAAAACATACTGATTGAATATTCATTAAAATTTGCTTAAAATGTTCTCACATGATAAAACAGTTTTTGTCTTGAAACTCTTTATCCCAGTCAGCTATACTAAGCATGTCTCGAAATTTGGTAAAATCGCCATTTCGGAATCTAGGATTTTTTCCTTATTAGCTTGCAATTTGGGCCCAGATATCACATTCATTTTAAATCTATTTATATTATGGTCACTACGTCCTAAATTCTCCTCAACTCTAATCTCATCCACCATACTTTCATTGTTAGTTAATATTAAGTCTAATAGTGCATCGTGTCTTGTGGGTTCATGGACCATCTGGTTCAAAAAGTTATCTAGTATACAATTTATAAATACTGAACTACTATGATTCGTATTAGAAAAGGAACCCCATTGAATGTCAGGAAAACTAAAATCACCCATTATGACTATACCTTTTTCTTCACTGTGGCATGCTGTCTCAATTTCTTTCACAATTTCCGCATCTAATTCTTGACTCTGGCCAGGAGTTCTATAAAATGTCCCTATTCTATATGATTTATTGAACAA
This sequence comes from Trachelipus rathkii, assembly GCA_015478945.1. Lineage (NCBI taxonomy): Eukaryota > Metazoa > Arthropoda > Malacostraca > Isopoda > Trachelipodidae > Trachelipus > Trachelipus rathkii. Next base: position 2,415 of record JABUQX010074545.1, on the reverse strand, counting down.
AAGGATATCTACCCACACCGATTCAATATCATGATTAGTTTTAAAGTCAGTCATTAATACAGATTGAATATTGCTTTTAATGTAAAGCGCCACACCCCCACCTTTCTTTCCTCTACGCTGGTATAAATAAAGTGAAATCCGTCTATTTCATATTCGTGAAAGGAGTCTCCATATATTTCTTCCTTAACCCATGCCTCAGTTATGCAAATAATGTCTAGATTCTTATTTATGGTATAACTAATCAGCTCATCTTTTTTATTTCTAAGGCTATGAGCATTTGTGTAAAATCATTTGATATTCGAAATGCTGTTATTTTTATTGCTATTATCATTATTTGAACCTGTAACAACACTAGTTTTATTTATATCACCACTATTACAACCATTACTATTATTCGTATCCAGATTTAGCCCATCACCCGCAACTTTACCTAGTTTTTTGCTAAACAAGTCTCTAAACTGGTGCTGAAAAGCCCAACACCTTTACGACTCAAGTGAACTCCATCTGCTGCAAAAAGATCTTTATCCAGAAATTCTCTCCACAAATCCCAAAAACTAATATTTTCTGAAAAACTATTTCCTAACCCTTTCATTTACACCTAAAGCCCTACTCCCCCATTCCTGACCTAATGAGTGAGTGTTCATCATAGCTACACAATACAAATGGAGTAAGAGATCAATCAATTTGCTGTTAATACAGCTTGAAAACTGTTTTTTATATATAAAATAACATCTTTTATTGTATTTTTAAATACAACCTAGAGTGATGGTTTCCAAATATAGACTCTAATCCACCCCTACTCATCAACCCTTAGGAATTTACGATATCCAGTGGTGAGGTTGGTGCCGTCACGGAATTCCCGGCTTCTTCTGATCCACGGTCTTCTTTCTTTCTTATTGAATTTCTGCAATCTTTGCAATCTTTACCCTAATTTCCACTTTGTTGAACATCATCTCTCCTCTTCTAAGCCTCATCTCTAATTCTTAACCGAAATTCAAGTTGAACATCCCCTCTCCTCTTCTAAACCTCATCTCTTATTCTTAATCGAAACTCATTGAACATCACCTCTACTCTTATTCTTAAGCGAAGTTCAGTGTTTGAACATACTGACGCAAACTGTCCTGTGAATCTACTACTTAATTCATCTGTTCTCTATATCTCTCTCCTAACTCAACTGACTATCCTAAATTCTTCGACTACTTAAACTCCAAATTAGAACACATTCTCTCTTCTTCACCTTTCTCTGAAATCATCATTCTTGGTGATTTCAGCGTTCATCACCACCAATGGTATTCCTTTAATCCTTAAGAAAAATCTTGACCAATAGCAATTGGTGGACCTCCCTACTCTTATCCCTAATCGACTTGGAGATGAACCCAACATTCTAGACCTTTTCATAGCATTTGATCCTTGTCCTTATTCTGTTAACTCTTTCATCTTCCAGGTTAATCCGATCACTTTCTCTATCTAGTATCCTGCTTTATTTCTTCAAGCCTTCCGCAAGAAAGACCCCGCTTACTGCGAAGAACGTTATTGGCACTTTATCTTTTTTCATTGCTAAACTTATGGCTGTGTGTCAATTCTGAGAGATAGTTTTCGAAGTTAAATAAAAAGTTTTGATAAAAATATATTCTGCAAGGGAGTAATCTTACATCAGAATCTGTATATTTCTATCACATAATTGATGCTCATGAATATACATACATACACAACATAAATAAATTGAAACTAATATTAACAGATGAAAATAAAAGATTTTAAAATGAGATTAAAAATTACTTTATTTAAGATTTTATAATTAAGTTAATTTTATTATATATATATATATATATATATATATATATATATATAAAAATTTATTTATATATATATATATATATATATATATTTTTTTAATATATATATATATATATATATATATATATATATATATATATATATATATATATATATATATAGTATATATATATATATATATATATATATATATATATATATATATATATATTTTATTCTTATCAAATGTATTTTCAGTTATAAAGAAGAAGAAGTTATATATATATATATATATATATATATATATATATATATATATATATATATAGTATATTCATATATATATACATATATATATATATAGTTAGCAGTATATATATATATATATATAGCATATAGAGGAGGGTATATATATATATGCTATATATATATACATATATATATATATTGGTCAGGCCTGGGCTCAAGTACATTTTTTCAAGTACAAGTACAAGTACTCTCGTAGAACTGTTCAAGTACAAGTACAAGTACAAGTACTCTAGAATTTGTTCAAGTACAAGTACAAGTACAAGAACATGGTATGAAGTACAAGTGCCAAGTACAAGTACTTTTTGGAAAATTTGCATATATATAGTATAT
>JABUQX010074544.1:22500-24734 GCA_015478945.1 Trachelipus rathkii | reverse complement strand
CGTGTTGAGAGAGAAGATACGCGATGACTCGAACGCTCCATTCTTCTACAATCATTTCAAATCTGGCTCCCTTCTTTTGCCATCTTTAGAGCTGCCTCTTCGTCTGTCTTCAGCTTTCCGATTCTATTCTTGCCGATCTGGATGGGATGTCCCGGTGGGGTCCGTCTCAACCTTGTGAAAGTCAACTCTTTAAAAACTCAACTACTCTTATATCTCCCTCTCGAAAACACCCTCCCAACTTTTCCTATTTTCTCGACGACTCTACGTCTCACCTGTGAATAACAAACATTCTTGGTCTCAACATAAACAAATTGTCTTGGAACACCCTCATATTACGATGGTTGCTAAGGTTGGCCTCAAAGAAACTGGGAGTTTCTGTTCAGGTTTTTTTCGCGGAAGTTTTCTCTGAACAAGCGTACTCCAGCCTATATGTATAAGGGCCTTGATTTTACCCTGTGTCATGGTAGTACTGCTCTCACAATCATGGGGGGGAGGGCTTCGGCTCCACCCGTCTATTGGATAGGGTTGAGGTTAAAGCTAAAAGACTAATAAAACTGTTCCCTGTCTTTCCAACTCTCTTGAACCTCGTATCTATGCCGAACGTGACGATTGGCGCCACTATCTCTTTCTATACGGCTACTACGGCGGGCAAGTGCTCGGGGGAGCCGACCTCATCGCATTCCACCACCCGTTGCCGTCGCCCTCGTATCACAAGGGGGGATATCAAAGAGCGGGTGCCTGCTCTCGCATGAAACACTTGACACGTTGAGTATTCCGTCGTGGTTGCCTCTTTTCTTTCCAGCTACTTACTGTTCTGTGGAACTCCTTGTCTCCTAGTCGGTTTTTCCAAACTGTATTTAATTTCCCCTCTGTTAAAGCCCACGTCGGCGCCTCAACCTGAGAGATTTGCGGTTAAGCTAGGGATTGGGTGGGTTTCTTTTTTATCTTTTTCTACCCTCTCACTGAAAAGGGCCCAGCCCGTGAGTGGTGGTTGACTGTAAATATATATATATATATATATATAATTTCTATATATTAATATATATATATATTTATATATATTATATATATATTATATATATTATATATATATATTATATATTATATATATAAATTATAGAAAATTTCAACTATGTGACTGGTTTCGTTTTAATTAAACATATGATATATTTTAAATTATGGATTTGATATGACAAAGATTTAATTATTCCTTATTCAAAAATTGCCAAAATCGAGACTAAATTTTTATTTAAAAAACATTAATATATAATATATATATATATATATATATATATATATATTATATATATATATATATAATTATATATATATATAATATATATATAATATATTATATATATTATATATATATATAGTATATATTATATATATATATATTATATATAGTTATTCTTCAAACTCTACTTTTTGACATGTAAAACATGTATATATAAATATTGGTTTTAAAATATTTTTGTTGCTTAATAGTGATTTTAACACATTTATCTAATTTAAATTCAATTGTTTATTGTATTACTGTCGCTGGATGAACAAAAAACAGCATAAAAACAAAAAATTCATTTGCAGTTTCATATAAACTAACAAGTTGTCCGTGTAAAGGTCATTAAGTTCTCCTTGTGCGGAAAACTTAACTCATATTTAACAAGCTAAGTCCAACGAATTTTAGAATCTCTTGGACGAATGAATTGCGTCATAAAACAGAAAAAGTTGCGTTCTCGGGTTGAGGTTTTGAGTGGCATCCGCCATCCATCCAAGTTAATTAGTAACGCGCATAAGAGAAAATGTTGACCGTTGAATACAAGAGGTCCAGAGTGGTTTGGAGACACTCATGGCCGTGTTTAAGAAAAGGTTTTAATGGGACCGTAGTTGTTCTTGCATGAAGTTAAGTGACATGTTCCAAAGACAGCAGGTACTACCCGGGCGGGGGACCTGTATAAAGTGGTAGACAATTGGAAAAGTCCCCGCTCCCCTGTCTTTATGACCAACCTGTGAGAAATCTTGCTTATGGACATCTGCGAGTAGCGGGTGGATGATTCCCACGATATTTTCTCGATGTTTAATTGTGTAGACAATGAAAAAAACATCCTAGTTTAAAATTGTACGACCAGAAGGAAAGCAAGAATCATAAGCACTTAATACCCACAGGGAGGAGTTATGGGCGTGCAAAAAAAACAGAAGTTGTCTTAGAAAATGCAGGTGTCTTGTTCGACATC
>JABUQX010074544.1:7500-17500 GCA_015478945.1 Trachelipus rathkii | reverse complement strand
ATACTATATATTATATATATATACTTATAATATATATATACATTATATATATATAATTATATATATATATATTATATATAGTATATAGTTATATATATATATATATATATATATATATATATATATTAATATATTATAATATATTATATATATTATATTGTAATATATTATATATGATATACGAGCGAAGTAATAAAATATAAAAAAAATGGATTTTAGTTTAGATACATTGTATTTTACACCTACTCCTTTAATATGAGCTTTGCCCTTTCAGCTGTGATGGTGGCTGTGTAAAAAAAAATAAAAAAAAAAAAAAAAAAAAAAATCTGTAAAGATATAACCAACAAACAAACTTACCAACACCTGCAGTTCATTAGCTACGTTTTAGTATGAAACTGCCTATTTTTTCTCTGATTATCACATATTACATAAAAATGGGATTTGTATTTAAATTTAAGTAACAGAACTTTTTGGCAGCGTTTTTATTATTTTAGTTTTAATTTCAATTAAATTATATTTATTTTAATATAATATATATATATATATATATATATATATAATATATATATATATATATATATATAATATAGAATGATATATAAAATAATATATATATTATATATATATATAATATATATATATATATATATATACTTATTATATATATATATATATATATATATATATATATATATATTATATATATATATATATATTAGATATATATTATATATATATATATATTATATATATAATATATATAATTTTTATATTTTTATTTTTTATATATATATATATATATATATATAATATATATATATTAAATTCTTTTTTTATATATTTCTGAAAAACTTCGGATGAGTTGCTAATAATATGCGGTGGGAATAAAATTGACTAATTAGGCTAGCGACACACAAGCCACAATCAGTTGGTGAGGAATCCAGAACGCTCCTCCCATTTTTCTTTACTGTCAAACTTTTGTTTCTACAAAATCGTGTTTGAGGAATCCAGATCTACCTCCTCCCACTTTTCTTTACTTCAAACTTTGTTCTCAAAATTGTGTCGGACACAATATAGAACAAGACTCATTGGATCTGAACTCATGCTGGCTTTCAATATTAAAAATTCTCCTCCATAATAAATTCTTAGTTTGCATTTTCTGTAGGTGGATATTCACGACATTACCAAGACATTGCTGCAGGTCTAAGTAAGAAAGCTTCTAGGATATCTAATAAAGTAAAGCCTAGCCAGGCATTTAAAAGTTTAACTTCCAGTCTCTTTCCATAAGTAAGAAAGCTTCTAGGATGTCTAGTAAAGTCTAGCCAGATATTTGAGAGTTTAGCTTCCAGTCTCTTTCCATATGTAAGCAAGCTTCTAGGATGTCTAATAAAGTAAAGTTTAGCTAGACATTTAAGATTTTAGCTTCCAGTCTCTATCCATATGTAAGCAAGCTTCTAGGATGTCTAATAAAGTAAAGTCTAGCCAGACATTTAAGAGTTTAGCTTCCAATCTCTTTTCATAAGTAAGAAAGCTTCTAGGATGTCTAATAAAGTAAAGTCTAGCCAGACATTTAAGAGTTTAGCTTCCAGTCTCTTTCCATATGTAAGCAAGCTTCTAGGATGTCTAATAAAGTAAAGTCTAGCCAGAGATATTTGAGAGTTTAGCTTCCAGTCTCTTTCCATATGTAAGCAAGCTTCTAGGATGTCTAATGAAGTAAAGTCTAGCAAGACATTTAAGAGTTTAGCTTCCAGTCTCTTTCCATATATGTAAGCAAGCTTCTAGGATGTTTAATAAAGTAAAGTCTAGCCAGACATTTAAGAGTTTACCTTTCAGTCTCTTTCCATATGTAAGCAAGCTTCTAGGATGTCTAATGAAGTAAAGTCTAGCAAGACATTTAAGATTTTAGCTTCCAGTCTCTATCCATATGTAAACAAGCTTCTAGGATGTCTAATAAAGTAAAGTCTAGCCAGACATTTAAGAGTTTAGCTTCCAGTCTCTTTCCATATGTAAACAAGCTTCTAGGATGTCTAATAAAGTAAAGTCTAGCCAGACATTTAAGAGTTTAGCTTCCAGTCTCTTTCCATATGTTGTAAACAAGCTTCTAGGATGTTTAATAAAGTAAAGTCTAGCCAGACATTTAAGAGTTTACCTTTCAGTCTCTTTCCATATGTAAGCAAGCTTCTAGGATGTCTAATGAAGTAAAGTCTAGCAAGACATTTAAGAGTTTAGCTTCCAGTCTCTATCCATATATAAGCAAGCTTCTAGCATGTCTAATAAAGTAAAGTCTAGCCAGACATTTAAGAGTTTAGCTTTCAATCTCTTTTCATAAGTAAGAAAGCTTCTAGGATGTCTAACAAAGTAAAATCTAGCCAGACATTTAAGAGTTTAGCTTCCAGTCTCTTTCCATATGTAAGCAAGCTTCTAGGATGTCTAATAAAGTAAAGTCTAGCCAGACATTTAAGAGTTTAGCTTCCAATCTCTTTTCATAAGTAAGAAAGCTTCTAGGATGTCTAACAAAGTAAAATCTAGCCAGATATTTGAGAGTTTAGCTTCCAGTCTCTTTCCATATGTAAACAAGCTTCTAGGATGTCTAATAAAGTAAAGTCTAGCCAGACATTTAAGAATTTAGCTTTCAGTCTCTTTCCATATGTAAGCAAGCTTCTAGGATGTCTAGTAAAGTCTAGCCAGATATTTGAGAGTTTAGCTTCCAGTCTCTTTCTATATGTAAACAAGCTTCTAGGATGTCTAATAAAGTAAAGTCTAGCCAGACATTTAAGAGTTTAGCTTCCAGTCTCTTTCCATAAGTAAGAAAACTTCTAGGATGTCTAATAAAGTAAAGTCTAGCCAGACATTTAAGAATTTAGCTTCTAGTTTCTTTCCATATGTAAGCAAGTTTCTAGGATGTCTAATAAAGTAATGTCTAGCCAGACATTTAAGAGTTTAGCTTCCAGTCTCTTTCCATATGTAAGCAAGCTTCTAGGATGTCTAATAAAGTAAAGTTTAGCTAGACATTTAAGATTTTAGCTTCCAGTCTCTATCCATATGTAAGCAAGTTTCTAGGATGTCTAATAAAGTAATGTCTAGCCAGACATTTAAGAGTTTAGCTTTCAGTCTCTTTCCATATATAAGCAAGCTTCTAGCATGTCTAATAAAGTAAAGTCTAGCCAGACATTTAAGAGTTTAGCTTTCAATCTCTATCCATATGTAAGCAAGTTTCTAGGATGTCTAATAAAGTAAAGTCTAGCCAGACATTTAAGAGTTTAGCTTCCAATCTCTTTTCATAAGTAAGAAAGCTTCTAGGATGTCTAACAAAGTAAAATCTAGCCAGATATTTGAGAGTTTAGCTTCCAGTCTCTTTCCATATGTAAACAAGCTTCTAGGATGTCTAATAAAGTAAAGTCTAGCCAGACATTTAAGAATTTAGCTTCTAGTTTCTTTCCATATGTAAGCAAGTTTCTAGGATGTCTAATAAAGTAATGTCTAGCCAGACATTTAAGAGTTTAGCTTTCAGTCTCTTTCCATATGTAAGCAAGCTTCTAGGATGTCTAACAAAGTAATGTCTAGCCAGACATTTAAGAGTTTAGCTTTCAGTCTCTTTCCATATATAAGCAAGCTTCTAGCATGTCTAATAAAGTAAAGTCTAGCCAGACATTTAAGAGTTTAGCTTTCAATCTCTTTTCATAAGTAAGAAAGCTTCTAGGATGTCTAACAAAGTAAAATCTAGCCAGACATTTAAGAGTTTAGCTTCCAGTCTCTTTCCATATGTAAACAAGCTTCTAGGATGTCTAATAAAGTAAAGTCTAGCCAGACATTTAAGAGTTTAGCTTCCAATCTCTTTTTCCATAAGCCTAAGAAAGCTTCTAGAATGTCTAATAAAGTAAAGTCTAGCCAGACATTTAAGAGTTTAGCTGCCAGTCTCTTTCCATAAGTAAGAAAGCTTCTAGGATGTCTAATAAAGTAAAGTCTAGCCAGACATTTAAGAGTTTAGCTGCCAGTCTCTTTCCATAAGTAAGAAAGCTTCTAGGATGTCTAATAAAGTAAATACTATCGAGATATTTAAGAGTTTAGCTTCCAGTCTCTTTCCATAAGTAAGAAAGCTTCTAGGATGTCTAATAAAGTAAAGTCTAGCCAGACATTTAAGAATTTAGCTTCCAGTCTCTTTCTGTTCCCTTTGCAAAAGCACAAAGATAAAACTTTCTTCACGAAATATCTCACAAAAGAAATTCCTCTATGAAAAAAAACAGTATATGATTAATTTTTCTCTTAATTAAAAATTTATTTACTAATTAATCAAATAATATGAAATATCTAAAATAGCAATGGTATGTTATTTACTATCTCCTTCCATTAATTTATATATTTATTAATATATCTCATTATCTACATCCCTCTCTCTCCATCAATCTCTTCTCTTCACCTATCTCTCTCCTCTCTCTCTCTCAATCTGCTCGTGCGTCTCTCTCTTGGCCTTTATCTGTTGCCATGACTACCCCATCTACTCTCTCTCTCTCTCCTCTGAAAATTCTTTCTCTCTTCTCTCCCTCTCTTCTCTCTCCTATATATTATATATATATATATATTATATATATATATATATATATTATATATATATATATTATATATATATATATATTATATATATTATATAAATATATATATATATATATATATATAGTCATTTCCACCCCTCGAAATGCCGATTAAAGAATAATTCGAAATCCAATTTGCCAAAGTAATAAATAAATAACTGAGCAATAAAAATCTTTGAAGACGGACGATTATTATTAATTATTTGGATTATAGCTTTAATTAAATAAAGAAAAATCAGCTTCATATTCTATAATATAAAATATTTTGCTTCATTTATAAGTAAATAGCTAATTAATTTTTGATATTAGAAATTATTACTTGCTAATATTATCGTCAAATTAATGTAATAATATTTATATCGTCAATTGTATTAGTAATAGCCTATTTTATTAACCATAGTCTATTTTCCTAGCAATTAACATACATTTGACATTAATAGCTTTTTAAATTAACAAAAAACCAAATGAATAAAGAAATAAGCTTTCTCATAGATTAATAATAAAATATATTCAAAACATCTTCAGTTTCTTTTTGTCAAATTTTCTTCTTTTTTTTTAATTTAATTTAATATTTATTCTTCAACCAATTAAGTAAAATTGTTAATATTTGCATATTAATATACAGCAGTTGTCGTCATTTTTATCATTTCTTATTCTAACTCGAAACTTAAAGGTATATATTAAAATATAACCATATATATAATATATTATATTTATATATATATATATATATTATATATATAGTTAAATATACTATATTATATATATTATATATATATATATATATATATTATATATATATATATATTATAATAATATATATATACATATAGAAAGTTGCAGTAAACCTTATACCAACCTATGAGTCGACGATGCAATTACCCTATACCTAACCTATGTGGATCGACGGATTGCAGTAAACCTATAACCCTAACCTATAGTGGATCGACGATCAGTAAACAACTATTACCTAACTAGTGGATCGACGATGCAGTAAACCTTATACCTAACCTAATGTGGATCGAACGATGCAGTACACCTATACTAACCATGTGGTCGGACGATGCAGTAAACCTTTACCTAACCTAGATGGATCTACTTTGCCGTAACTTCTTTTCTCTTGTATTTGGTATTTCTATATAAGATTTCTAGCATCTTCAAAAAATAATCACGTCTTTATTTTCTCCAGGTAACTGCCAAACGTACGATGCTTAAAAAAAGTTCGATTTTATTAAAGAGACCGTTGTTTTGTTAGTAAAATATTGAATTGTTTTATCCCACAAATTTATATTAGTAATTCATATATATATATATATATATATAATATATATATATAATATTGTTAAAATATAGATTATGTAAAATTTCTATATATATGGAATATATATCTAAAACACAATGCATTATTATATTTCTATATATATATATATTAAATATTATATATATAATATATATATATTAGATATATAAATATATATTAATTATATATATATATATATATATATATATATATTTATATATTATATATATATATATATATATATAATATATATATACTTATATAATATATATATATATATATTTTATTATATATATATATACGTATCACAAGGTTATAGTTTGGTGACCTCGGAACGGGAGGTCGGATTTTAAAAAAAATTTCGACAGGTACCCTCTATGATAGGTAAATAGATGTTCTAGGCGCGTAAAATATCGATATCGATATATCGATATTTATCGATTTATATCAATATAATTACATCGATAAAAAGATATATATATCTATATTGATATTATAATATATCATAATATATCAAGTTTCCCCGTCGTCAACCGGGAGGCCGAGAGACCTGGACTCTGTACATCTTTGCGCTCTACCCTAAGGGTAGAACGCCAAGATATACAGAGTCGGGGTCTCTCGGCCTCCTGGTTGACAAAGGGGAGGGACTTCGTACCCCCTCTGTCTCCCGTCGGCTCGAGCCCCCGAAATATGTAAAAAAATCGAAAAATATCGAGATTATATCGATACATCGATATTATATCGATATTTCCGATATATCGATATCGATATTTTACGCGCCTAGAACGTCTATTTACCTATCATAGAGGGTACCTGTCGAAATTTTTTTTAAATCCGACCTCCCGTTCCGAGGGCACCAAACTAAACACTTTTTACTATATATATTATATTATTATATATATATATATATATAATATATATATATATATATTATATATATATATATATATATATATATATATATATATATATTATATATATATATATATATTTTATATATATAATATAATATTCAAAACAAAATACTTACACAAGCAAAATTTAAGAGTACACATATAATAAGAAATTGAGGAACATTCTGCTTGCTCGTGGAGATTTCTTAGGATTAGTGGCTGTGAAATCACAAAAGGAGAATCTTTAGAGGAGACAATAATGAGGCAATAAATGCTAATTTAGTTTAAATAAATAATGGGTTTCTGATTGGTCCCCATATGAATAGTTTTCAGCAGCAATGATCAAATTTTCAGAAGGTATTCAAGAAAATAAGATTCTAGGCAGTTTGAATACAATTAGTAATTCTCCCCTTTATTACTACGAATAGCGCGTAACAAAGAAGATTTCAAAACCTATGTTTTATTTAGGTTTAGTTTGTAAGTGACATAAGTTTCTCGTCACTTGTCACATTCAGGATTCAAAATCTGTAAACTTAGTCGATTATCTGCGTCATTCTATAGGGACCCTCCCCTTCCCCCCCACCCCTAGCCGAAGTGATAAGTAATAGTTATTCATTCCGAAGTAGAATAGGGTACGACCGCATTCCAACCCAGTTTGCAGCAACCGAATATGTATACTATACAATCGTTTCCTTGCTGTAGGTGAGTCTTTATCTTGCACAATTTTGCAAGAGGTACAACAACATCAACAAGAACCAAGAGCCAAGAACAACAACAACAAACAACAACAACACAACAACAACAACAACAACAACAGAGACGAAAAAGCGTTGATCGGAGGAACACGTGAGTTTTAACAAATATATGAAAGTAATATAGTTTTAGGAAAGGTCAAGATTGTTTAAAATTGGTTCTGGAAAGCAGTTTGGGCATACGCTGTATGAAGCTGTGTTATCATACTTAACTTATTGGCCATTCTGGGAATAGAAATTGGAAAGCATAAATCACCACCGTCGTCTGTATTCGAATGTAGAAGGTAGATTTGCGGTGGTAAAACATTGATTTATTATTATCACTTAAATTGATATTTAAGGAAGAAGAAGAAAGAAAGAGAGGAAGAAAGAGGAAGAAGGAAGATGAAGAAGAAGAGAAGAAATGTTGGTTTCTTTTTGATTATCTTTAATTATTTAGAAGGGGAGTTTGACACCACTATATTGAGTTTTAATCAGAAGCATAGACAAATATAATATCATATATATATAATATATATTATATATATATATATATATAAATATATATATACTATATATATATATATATATATATATATATATATAGTATATTATATATATATTCACCAAGTACTCGAAAATACTGTCTTACAATAATTGAAGCTAATATAGCCGCGGTAGAAATTAGTATACTCCAACACGGTAACTTATGGCTGCCAAATATGTATGCCTCACACGTTTAAGTTTTGGCACTGATTTTTGTCGGTATTTATATTAATGCCTATGGAGTGGGACGGATAAACCTAAACCGTGTACTGTAATAAAGATTATATAAGTTGGCATTGAAAAAAGAGTGCCATTTTTAAGACTATTGGCAACCGCTATAGGCATTGGTCTTATGTTTGTGTAACGTGGCATAAAGTTATAAGAGGATACTAGTGACGTGAAACATTGCCACGGGTCTGATGGGTCACATTCTCTTTGGGCACCCGCAGGTTGTCAAGCTGCGAGGCACTGGAATTAAGAGAAATTTTCTCGTAAAACAACATCATGTCACATACTGAAGGTTACCTAAGAATTCCATGTTGGGGATCTGCGTAAGCGATTAAAGGCTTACTTACTTTAAAGATGCCCCGGACATTTAATTATGGATGCCCTAAAGAAAGGTGTTAGAGAAGAGTCCATACGCCTGTTGGCTGAGTACGGGCTAGGGTTGGGCGAGAACCGGAATTCTTGCGCACGCACACACCACACCGCACCGCACCACATTGCTCCGTTTCGCACAAAACGCCACCCGCACCGCACCTTTATGTTTATTGGCGAACCGCGCTCCAACACAATCTATATTTTAACAAATTGCACCGCCAAGTACACTGGATTTGTAGGGCGCACCGCTACCGCACCCACACCGCACCGCACTCACCGCCACCGCACCCACACCGTCACCGCACCGCATCGCACCGCATTGCGCAACGCGCACCGCACCGCACCTGGTTGCGTCAGCCAACCCCTTAGTACGGGCATTGAATCGCCACAAAAAGAAACTGTCCTAACAGAAGAAAAAAATCTTTACCTTGGAAAGATATGTTTTAAAAACAAAACGATATTGTGTTCTAATCGATGTAAGGAAGCGAGAATCGTGTCATGTGTCCCAGGAGGTCATCATCCGTTTTATGTGGATGGTTTGTCTGGGTAATTGAGCTTATAATTGGTGTCCAAAGACAATCCACTTTATTTTTTTGAAACCAGGTGTCTAAAACACTCTCGAAACAGCAGATCATACATAGAAACACCCAACTACTCCTCAGAAAGGCACCACTCAGTGCAAAACCACACCAACACAACACCAAAGATCAGACACCTCTTCAACCAAATAAACAGCGATCGCGCCCAATTTCAACCAAAACCTAGCAGAACATACCTGGCCACCCCGCACATCACCAATCAAAAGACCAACACCAGGTCCACATCACCAGCTTGGCATCAGGGAACCCATGTCAACCCAACTATATAATTATGCACGGTTCAGAACAAGGATTACTATCATCCTGCGAAAGCTACCAATCGAAGAACTAACACAACACTCTTACATCCTTCTGCAATTACCCAACTTAAAAGGACAGTCATGTAATATCTAGAGGCGTCATTGTCTAGCTCCAAGGCAAGACAACCCAAATATCGACTCAATACACTCTAGATTGCAACGACACAGTCATCCAAAGCGAAAGGGGACAGTTAGACAACCACGTTTCAATGCAAAGTCGTTCGTGAGCTGCAATAGCAAGCTAGTTCAGAAAGACTCTAAGGTTTTGTGTCAAGGTTAAAGACGGCATTTGAATGGCATATAGTTTCATACTATTTAGCTGTTGAATAAAATGTAAGCAGCAGCTCAATTAAAGTCGTTTTCGTTTTTGCATTTGTGCTAAAAATATGCTCAAGTTTGCGTTCGTTTTCGTCAACCTTAGCACAAAATCGTGAAAAAATACT
>JABUQX010074544.1:0-2500 GCA_015478945.1 Trachelipus rathkii | reverse complement strand
ATTATATATATATATATATATTATATATATATATTACCTTGACCTTCCTCGCCCCCTGGCCACCCTCTTCAGAGAGGCCATACCTCACTAAGATAGCCCGTCGCCGCTGCCGGCCTCCTCCACAGATCGCTTAAGGCTGTAATTTTCCCAGGTTGTTCTAGAATGATGAGTTAGAAGGACAGCTCTAAGAAAGAAATGATACACAAGTTTCGGTGCCTGGGTTGCACTTTGGCAGATATTTGGAGTAGTTGGGTTTGATGTTGATCTTTTTTTGGCAGTTGCTACAAAGTTTGGGTGGTGGCCGCATCTCAGTTTGGCTAAATATGACTGAATGGTTATAGGAAGGGAGTTAAATTCAGATGCTATTTCTTATTTATATTTGTATATATTTGGTGTGTGTTCTTAATTATTATTGTTCTGTTAGGTGAGTGTCTATTTGTTTGGGAAATGAGTTGTTTTGTGGGGGTTGGATTATTATTAGGATTTGATTGATAATAATAATGCTGGGGAAGCATGAGGTTGTTTTAGTCTCGTGATCTAAGGTTAGAGAGTGCAGTGTGACAGGGGTGTTGTGGTATATATATTATACTTATATATATATATTATATATATATATATATATATATATATATATATATATAATATATATATATAATATATTATATATAATATATAACTTATATATAACCCTATATATATTATATATATACAAATATATACTAATATTATATATAATTAAATATATATAAACACTTACTAATATAAACAGAGGTTAAAATACTAATATATAAATATATAATATATATATACATATATATAATATATATACGTATTTATTATATATATATATATATATATTACTATATATATATAATATACTATATATATATATATATATATATGATATATAAATAATAAATATATGTATACTATATAATATCAAATATATATTATATCAAAATAAATAATCATATACACATATATATATAATATTATTATAATATATATATTATATATATATATAATATATAATACTATATAATTATTATACTATATATATAATATAAATAATTATATATAAAATATTATATATATAATAAATACTATATATATATCATATAAATATATATAGTATAATATATTTAAATATATATATATAATATATATTATATATAAATATATATTATATATAATAAATTACTTATATATATATTATATATATATATATATATATACTATATATATATATATATATATTATATATATATATATATAATATATATATTACATATAACTATATAAATATATATAAATATATTAAATATATATATAATAATATACTCTAATATATATACTACTACGATATATATATATAAATATAATATATATATATATATAATATATAATAATATATAACTTCGCATATCTTATAATACTGAACTATACTAAAAAGTAACCTATTATAATATATTATATAATATATTATAATATAATATTATATATCTATATTACTAATAATATTATATTTAGCCGTTATAATAATATATATATATTATATATATATAATACATATTAATATATATATATATATATAATTTATATAATTAATTATAGTTAATATATAATATATATATATAATATATATTATATATATAATATTATAATATATATTATATATATTTAAATTAATTTAATATACTTAGTATATCATATAATCATGGATATCGGTTGGTATTTGAATATAGTAACAATAATAACTGAGATATATACATCTGATATACCAGATGATCAAAATATAAATTATATATGCGCCAAGGAGAAGTGCCTACCCATAATATAGAGTTCAATATACAATATATGCTCGTAAATTATATCACGTGAATGAATAAATATAATAATGATTAACTCATCTATGTATCTTACATTTTCCTTAAAAGTGTTTTTTTTACTAAGTGTATATCATATTTGTATAGGGGTAGCTACCGATTATAGTATAATATATATATATATATATATATCTATATACTTATAAATACTATATATAAGTCGAACTCACATAAATATAGCCCATTTATTTGTCAAAATTAACGCACCACTTAGCTCATATGACGTTAACAGGTTATAGATTAGGACCAGAATACGAATTGTGTACTTTATTATGCAAATAAGAAATAACCATCAGGGACGAACACGTTGTATAGCACTGTAACATAGTTGGGGATCAGATTTCGGTGGAGGACGTTCGGCACCTCATTGAGCGCACTGTTACACCGACGATGACAAGCCGGTCATCTGTGCAGAGTGGCCATACACCTTATTGAGAACCCCATCGCACACATGAACATCGTCACCGCGATACGTTCCCACATTAGAGGAAACGCGTCGCGACGGAATTCACCATTTCCATTTCTCAGGCCCGCCAGGGATTCCTAGGTGTACCGGGTGCGACAATCATATATATATAGTTAAATCATGCTGTCGCTCCGTCTATCTCTCTCTT
>JABUQX010074543.1:0-19753 GCA_015478945.1 Trachelipus rathkii | reverse complement strand
AGATTTCTTTGTATATAACATTTAAAACGAGTATACCTAAGCTCGACTACGCTTTATTGCTACACCAGAATGTAAGTATTTTAGAGTTCTTCAAAGAAGATACTTCAAACACCTGCCTAAATTACCTAGGAGTCCAAATTATTACATGAAAGTGATTTAGTATGAATGCTAATTTTTTCAACTTTAGATTTCTTTGTTATAACACTTAAAACGATATACCTAAGCTCGAATACGCTTTATTGCTACACCAGAATGTAAGTATTTTAGAGTTCTTCAAAGAAGATACCTCAAACACCTGCCTAAATACCTTGGAGGTCCAAATTATTACATGAAAGTGATTCGGTTTTAGTATGATTTGTTAATTTTCAAACTTTGTAGATTTCTTTGTCTTAACACTTAAAAACGAATACCTAAGCTCGACTATCGGGGGCGATCGGGATTTATTGCCTACACCAGAATGTAAGTATTTTTAGATTTTTTTAAAAAAAAAAAACTCAAACACATCCCCAAATAATTATCATTCAAAATATTACATAAACAAATTTATAATGAATGCTAATTTTTTAATTAATTTCTTTGTTATAACACTTAAAACGATATACCTATGCTCGACTACGCTTTATTGCTACACTAGAATGTAAGTATTTAAGAGTTCTTCTAAGAAGATACCTCAAACACCTGCATAAATTACCTAGGAGTCCAAATTATTACATGAAACTGATTTAGTATGAATGCTAATTTTTTTTACTTTAGATTTCTTTGTTATAACACTTAAAACGATATACCTAAGCTCGACTACGCTTTATTGCTACACCAGAATGTAAATATTTTAGAGTTCTTCAAAGAAGATACCTCAAACACCTGCCTAAATTACCTAGGAGTCCAAATTATTACATGAAATTTATTTAGTATGAATGCTAATTTTTTCAACTTTTTTTTTTTAGATTCCTTTGTTATAACACTTAAAACGATATACCTAAGCTCGACTACCCTTTATTGGTACACCAGAATGTAAGTATTTTAGAGATCTTCAAAAAAGATATCTCAAACACCTGCCTAAATTACCTAGGAGTCCAAATTATTACATGAAAGTGATTTAGTATGAATGCTAATTTTTTCAACTTTAGAGTTCTTTGTTATAACACTTAAAACGATATACCTAAGCTCGACTACGCTTTATTACTACACCAGAACGTAAGTATTTTAGAGTTCTTCAAAGAAGATACCTCAAACACCTGCCTAAATTTACTAAGAGTCCAATTTATTACATGAAAGTGATTTAGTATGAATGCTAATTTTTTCAACTTTAGATTTCTTTGTTATAACACTTAAAACGATTACTACCTATGCTCGACTACGCTTTATTGCTTAACCCGAAATGTAAGTATTTTAGAGTTTTTTCAAAGAAGATACCTCAAACACCTGCCTAAATTACCTAGGAGTCCAAATTAATACATGAAAGAGATTTAGTATGAATGCTATTTTTTCAACTTTAGGATTTTCTTTGTTATAACACTTTTAAACGATTATACTAAGCTCGACTACGTTTAATGCTACACCAGAATGTAAGTTTTTTAGAGTTCTTCAAAGAAGATACCTCAAACACCTGCATAAATTACCTAGGAGTCCAAATTATTACATGAAAGTGATTTAGTATGAATGCTAATTTTTCAACTTTAGATTTTACTTTGTTATAAACACTTAAAACGATCCATATCGGCTTGTGAGTCCTCTTTATTGCTACACCAGAATGTAAGTATTTTAGAGTTCTTTAAAAAAAGGTACCTCAAAACACCTGCCTAAAGTTAACTAGGAGTCTAAATTTATACATAGAAAGTTGATTCTTAGTATGGAATGCTATTTTTTTTAACTTTAGATTTCTTTGTTATTACACTTAAAACGATATGCCTAAGCTCGACTACGCTTTATTGCTACACCAGAATGTAAGTATTTTAGAGTTCTTCAAAGAAGATACCTCAAAGACCTGCATAAATTACCTAGGAGTCCAAATTATTACATGAAACTGATTTAGTATGAATGCTAATTTTTTCAACTTTAGATTCTTTGTTTATCAACACCTTAAAACGACTATACCTTTAAGCTCGGACTACGCTTTATTTGCTACACCAAATGTAAAGATTTAGAGTTCTTCAAAGAAGATACTCAAAACACTGCCTAAATTACCTAGGAGTCCAAATTATTACATGAAAGTGATTTAGTATGAATGCTAATATTTTCACCTTTAGATTTCTTTGTTATAACACTTAAAACGATATACCTAAGCTCGACTACGCTTTATTACTACACCAGAATGTAAATATTTTAGAGTTCTTCAAAGAAGATACCTCAAACACCTGCCTAAATTACCTAGGAGTCCAAATTATTACATGAAAGTGATTTAGTATGAATGCTAATTTTTTCAACTTTAGATTTCTTTGTTATAACACATAAAACGATATACCTAAGCTCGACTACGCTTTATTGCTACACCAAAATGTAAGTATTTTAGAGTTCTTCAAAGAAGATACCTCAAACACCTGCCTAAATTACCTAGGAGTCCAAATTATAACATGAAAGTGATTTAGTATGAATGCTATTTTTTCAACTTTAGATTCTTTGTTATAACACTTTAAACGATATACCTAAGATCGACTACGCTTTATTGCTACACCAGAATGTAAGTATTTTAGAGTTCTTCAAAGCAGATACCTCAAACACCTGCCTAAATTACCTAAGAGTCCAAATTATTACATGAAAGTGATTTAGTATGAATGCTAATTTTTTCAACTTTAGATTTCTTTGTTATAACACTTAAAACGATATACCTAAGCTCGAACTACGCTTTATTGCCACACCAGAATGTAAGTATTTTAGAGTTCTTAAAAGAAGATAACTCAAACACCTGCCTAAATTACCTAGGGAGTCCAAATTAATACATGAAAGAGATTTGGTAATGGAATGCTAATTTTTCAAAACTTTAGTTCTTGTTATAACACTTTAAAACGATATACCTAAGCTCGACTACGCTTTTATGTACACCAGATTTTAAGTATTTTAGAGTTCTTTAAAGAAGATACCTCAAACACCTGCCTAAATTACCTAGGAGTCCAAATTATTACATGAAAGTGATTTGGTATTCATGCTAATTTTTTCAACTTTAGATTTCTTTGTTATAACACTTAAAACGATATACCTTAGCTCGACTACGCTTTATTGCTACACCAAAATGTAAGTATTTTAGAGTTCTTCAAAGAATATACCTCAAACACCTGCCTAAATTACCTAGTGGTCCAAATTATTACATGAAATTTATTTAGTATGAATGCTAATTTTTTCAACTGTTTTTTTTAGATTTCTTTGTTATAACACTTAAAACGATATACCTAAGCTCGACTACGCTTTATTGGTACACCAGAATGTAAGTATTTTAGAGATCTTCAAAGAAGATACCTCAAACACCTGCCTAAATTACCTAGGAGTCGAAATTATTACATGAAACTGATTTAGTATGAATGCTAATTTTTTCAACTTTAGAGTTCTTTGTTATAACACTTAAAACGATATACCTAAGCTCGACTACGCTTTATTACTACACCAGAATGTAAATATTTTAGAGTTCTTCAAAGGAAGATAACTCAAACACTTGCCTAAATAAACTAGTAGTCCAAATTATTACATTGAAAAGTGATTTTTAGTATGAAATTTGCTAAAATTTTTTCAACTTTAGATTTCTTTGTTATCAAACACCTAAAAAAACGATATACCTTAAGCTCGACTACGCTTTATTGCTACACCAAAGTGTAAGTATTTTAGAGTTCGTCAAAGAAGATACCTCAACACCTGGCCTAAATTACCTTAGGAGTCCAAATTTTACATGAAACTGATTTAGTATGAATGCTAATTTTTTCAACTTTAGATTTCTTTGTTATAACACTTAAAACGATATACCTAAGCTCGACTACGCTTTATTGCTACACCAGAATGTAAGTATTTTAGAGTTCTTCAAAGAAGATACCTCAAACAAATGCCTAAATTACAATACAAATGAGTCCAATATATTACATGAAAGTGATTTTAGTATGAATGCTAATTTTTTTTCAACTTTAGATTTTTCTTTGTTATAACACTTTAAAACGATATACATAAGCTCGACTACGCTTTATGCTACACCAGAATGTAAGTATTTTAAGAGTTCTTCAAAGAAGATACCTCAACACCTGCCTAAATTACCTTAGGAGTCCAAATTATTACATGAAGTGATTTAGTATGGAATGCTAATTTTTTCAACTTTAGATTTATTTGTTTATAACAACTTTAAAACGAGTTATACCTAGCTCGACTTTACGCTTTATTGCTAACACCAGAATGTAAGTATTTTTAGAGTTCTTCAAAGAAGATACCTCAAACACCTGCCTAAATTACCTAGGAGTCCAAATTATTACATGAAAGTGATTTAGTATGAATGCTAATTTTTTCAACTTTAGATTTCTTTGTTATAACATTTAAAACGATATACCTAAGCTCGACTACGCTTTATTGCTACACCAGAATGTAAGTATTTTAGAGTCTTCAAAGGAAAAATACCTCAAAAAACACCTGCCCCAAATTACCTAAGGGGGCCAAATTCTATTACATGAAAGTGATTTAGTATGAATGCTAATTTTTTCAACTTTAGATTTCTTTGTTATAACACTTAAAACGATATACCTATGCTCGACTACGCTTTTTTGCTACACTAGAATGTAAGTATTTTAGAGTTTTTCAAAGAAGATACCTCAAACACCTGCCTAAATTACCTAGGAGTCCAAATTAATACATGAAAGAGATTTAGTATGAATGCTAATTTTTTCAACTTTAGATTTCTTTGTTATAACACTTAAAACGATATACCTAAGCTCGACTACGCTTTATTGCTACACCAGAATGTAAGTATTTTAGAGTTCTTCAAAGAAGATACCTCAAACACCTGCCTAAATTACCTAGGAGTCCAAATTTTTACATGAAAGTGATTTTAGGTATTAATGCTAATTTTTTTCAACTTTAAATTTCTTTTTTATAAACATGAAAACGATATACCTAGCTCGGACTTACGCTTTTATTGCTTACACCAAAATGTAAGCATTTTAGAGTTCTTCAAAGAAGATACATCAAACACCTGCCTAAATTTCCTAGGAGTCCAAATTATTACATGAAATTTATTTAGTATGAATGATAATTTTTTCAACTTTTTTTTTTAGATTTCTTTGTTATAACACTTAAAACGATATACCTAAGCTTGACTACCTTTTATTGGTACACCAGAATGTAAGTATTGTAGAGTTCTTCAAAGAAGATACCTCAAACACCTGCCTAAATTACCTAGGAGTCCAAATTATTACATGAAAGTGATTTAGTATGAATGCTAATTTTTTCAACTTTAGAGTTCTTTGTTATAACACTTAAAACGATATACCTAAGCTCGACTACGCTTTATTACTACACCAGAATGTAAGTATTTTAGAGTTCTTCAAAGAAGATACCTCAAACACCTGCCTAAATTACCTAGGAGTCCAAATTATTACATGAAAGTGATTTAGTATGAATGCTAATTTTTTCAACTTAGATTTCTTTGTTATAACACTTAAAACGATATACCTATGCTCGACTACGCTTTATTGCTACACCAGAATGTAAGTATTTTAGAGTTCTTCAAAGAAGATACCTCAAACACCTGCCTAAATTACCTAGGAGTCCAAATTATTACATGAAAGTGATTTAGTATGAATGCTAATTTTTTTTACTTTAGATTTCTTTGTTAAAACACTTAAAACGATATACCTATGCTCGACTACGCTTTATTGCTACACTAGAATGTAAGTATTTTAGAGTTCTTCAAAGAATATACCTCAAACACCTGATTAAATTACCTAGGAGTCCAAATTATTACATGAAACTGATTTAGTATGAATGCTAATTTTTTCAACTTTAGATTTCTTTGTTATAACACTTAAAACGATATACATAAGCTCGAATACGCTTTATTGCTACACCAGAATGTAAGTATTTTAGAGTTCTTCAAAGAAGATACTTCAAACACCTGCATAAATTACCTAGGAGTCCAAATTATTACATGAAAGTGATTTAGTATGAATGCTAATTTTTTCAACTTTAGATTTCTTTGTTATAACACTTAAAACGATATACATAAGCTCGACTACGCTTTATTGCTTCACCAGAATGTAAGTATTTTAGAGTTCTTCAAAGAAGGTACCCCAAACACCTGCCTAAATTACCTAGGAGTCCAAATTATTACATGAAAGTGATTTAGTATGAATGCTAATTTTTTCAACTTTAGATTTCTTTGTATAACACTTAAAACGATATACCTAAGCTCGACTACGCTTTATTGCTACACCAGAATGTAAGTATTTTAGAGTTCTTCAAAGAAGATACCTCAAACACCTGCCTAAATTACCTAGAGTCCAAATTATTACATGAAAGTGATTTAGTATGAATGCTAATTTTTTTACTTTAGATTTCTTTGTTATAACACTTAAAACGATATACCTATGCTCGACTACGCTTTATTGCTACACTAGAATGTAAGTATTTTAGAGTTTTTCAAAGAAGATACCTCAAACACCTGCCTAAATTACCTAGGAGTCCAAATTATTACATGAAAGTGATTTAGTATGAATGCTAATTTTTTCAACTTTAGATTTCTCTTTGTTATAACACTTAAAACGATTTACCTAAGCTCGACTACGCTTTATTGCTTTACCAAAGAATGTAAATATTTTAGAGTTCTTCAAAAGAAGATACCTCAAACACCTGCCTAAAGTTACCTAGGAGTCCAATTATTACTGAAAATTTATTTAGGTTATGAAATTTAATTTTTTCAACTTTTTTTTTTTTATTTCTTTTTTTTATACCACTAAAAAATAATATACCACGCCCCACCTACCCTTTTTTTTTACAACAAAACATAAGAATTTTAGAGATCTTCAAAAAAGATTACCTCAACACACCTGCCTTAAATTAACCTAGGGAGTCGAAATTATTTTACATGAAAGTGATTTAGTATGAATGCTAATTTTTCAACTTTAGACTTCTTTTTTATAACACTTAAAACGATATACCTAAGCTCGACTACGCTTTATTACTACACCAGAACGTAAGTATTTAGAGTTCTTCAAAGAAAATACCTCAAACACCTGCCTAAATTTACTAAAGAGTCAATCCTATTACACATCGAAAAGTGATTTAGGTATGAATTGCTATTTTTTCAACCTTTAGATTTCTTGTTTATAACACTTAAAAACGATATACCTATGCTCGACTTACCTTTATTGCTACACCAGGAATGTGTAAGTATTTTAGAGTTCTTCAAAGAAGATACCTCAAACACCTGCCTAAATTACCTAGGAGTCCAAATTAATACATGAAAGAGATTTAGTATGAATGCTAATTTTTTTAACTTTAGATTTCTTTGTTATAAACACTTTAAAACGAGTATACCTAAAGCTCGACTACGCTTTATTTGCCTGTACACCAGAATGTAAGTATTTTAGAGTTCTTCAAAGAAGATACCTCAAACACCTGCCTAAATTACCTAGGAGTCCAAATTATTACATGAAAGTGATTTAGTATGAATGCTAATTTTTTTCAACTTTAGATTTCTTTGTTATAACACTTAAAACGATATACCTAAGCTCGACTACGCTTTATTGCTACACCAGAATGTATTTTAGAGTTCTTCAAAGAAGATACCTCAAACACCTGCCTAAATTACCTAGGAGTCCAAATTATTACATGAAAGTGATTTAGTATCAATGCTAATTTTTTCAACTTTAGATTTCTTTATGACACTTAAAACGATATACCTAAGTTCGACTACGCTTTATTGCTACACCAGAATGTAAGTATTTTAGGGTTCTTCAAAGGAGATACCTCAAACACCTGCCTAAATTACCTAGGAGTCCAAATTATTACATGAAAGAGATTTAGTATGAATGCTAATTTTTTCAACTTTAAATTTCTTTGTTATAACACTTAAAACGATATAGCTAAGCTCGACTACGCTTTATTGCTACACCAGAATGTAAGTATTTTAGAGTTCTTCAAAGAAGATACCTCAAACACCTGCCTAAAATAACTAGGAGTCCAAATTTTACATGAAAGTGATTAAGTATTGAATGCTAATTTTTTCAACTTTAGATTTCTTTGTTATAACACTTAAAACGATATACCTAAGCTCGACTACGCTTTATTGCTACACCAGAATGTAAGTATTTTAGAGTTCTTCAAAGAAGATACCTCAAACACCTGCCTAAATTACCTAGGAGTCCAAATTATTACTTGAAAGTGATTAAGTATGAATGCTAATTTTTTTCAACTTTAGATTTCTTTGTTATAACACTTAAAACGATATACCTAAGCTCGACTACGCTTTATTGCTACACCAGAATGTTTTATTTAGAGTTCTTCAAAGAAGATACTTCAAATACCTGCCTAAATTACCTAGGAGTCCAAATTATTACATGAAAGTGATTTAGTATGAATGCTAATTTTTTTCAACTTTAGATTTCTTTGTTATAACACTTAAAACGATATACCTAAGCTCGACTACGCTTTATTGCTTCACCAGAATGTAAGTATTTTAGAGTTCTTCAAAGAAGATACCTCAAACACCTGCCTAAATTACCTAGGAGTCAAATTATTACATGAAAGTGAATTAGTATGGAATGCTAATTTTTCAACTTTAGATTTCTTTTAACACTTTAAACGATATACCTATGCTCGACACGCTTTATCTACGCAGAATTTAAGTATTTTTAGGAGTTCTTCAAGAGATACCTTCAAAACACCTGCCAAATTACCTAGGAGGTCCAAATTATTACATGAAAGTGATTTAGTTTTAATTGCTAATTTTTTCAACTTTAGATTCTTTGTTATAACACGCTTAAAAACGAATACCTAAAGATCGGATTCGCTTTCCATTACTACACCAGAATGTAGGTTATTTTAGAGTTCCTCAAAGAAGATACTCAACACCTGCCTAAATTACCTTATACCAAATTATTACATGAAAGTTGATTTAGTATGAAATGCTATTTTTTTCAACTTTAGATTTCTTTGTATAACACTTAAAACGATTATACCTACACCAGAAATTAGTTTTAGAGTCTACACCAGAAATGTAAGTATTTTAGAGTTCTTCAAAGAAGATACCTCAAACACCTGCCTAAATTACCTAGGAGTCCAAATTATTACATGAAAGTGATTTAGTATGAATGCTAATTTTTTCAACTTTAGATTTCTTTGTTATAACATTTAAAACGATATACCTAAGCTCGACTACGCTTTAATGCTACACCAGAATGTAAGTATTTTAGAGTTCTTCAAAGAAGATACCTCAAACTACCTGCCTAAATTAACTAAGAGTCCAAATTATTACATGAAAGTGATTTAGTATAAATGCTAATTTTTTCAACTTTAGATTTCTTTGTTATAACACTTAAAACGATATACCTATGCTCGACTACGCTTTATTGCTACACCAGAATGTAAGTATTTTAGAGTTCTTCAAAGAAGATACCTCAAACACCTGCCTAAATTACCTAGGAGTCCAAATTAATACATGAAAGAGATTTAGTATGAATGCTAATTTTTTCAACTTTAGATTTCTTTGTTATAACACTTAAAACGATATACCTAAGCTCGACTACGCTTTATTGCTACACCAGAATGTAATATTTTAGAGTTCTTCGAAGAAGATACCTCAAACACCTGCATAAATTACCTAGAAGCCCCAAATAATTACATAAAATTGATTTAGTATGAATTCTTATTATTTTTTTTGACTTAGATTTCTTTATTATTAACACTCAAAAACGATATAAATAAGCTCGACTACGCTTTATTGCTACACCAGAATGTAAGTATTTTAGAGTTCTTCAAAGAAGATACCTCAAACACCTGCCTAAATTAACTATGAGTTCTAAATTAATTCATGAAAGTGAAATTTAGTATGAATTGCTAATTTTTTCAACTTAGATTTCTTTGTTATAACACTTTAAAACGATATACCTAAGCTCGACTACGCTTTATTGCTACACCAGAATGTAAGTATTTTAGAGTTCTTTCAAAGAAGATACCTCAAACACCTGCCTAAATTACCTAGGAGTCCAAATTATTACATGAAAGTGATTTAGTATGAATGCTAATTTTTTCAACTTTACATTTCTTTGTTATAACACCTAAAACCGATATACCCTAAAGCTCGACTACGCTTTATTTGCTACACCAAAATGTAAGTATTTTTAGAGTTCTTCAAAGAAGGTACCTCAAACACCCTGCCTAAATTACGTAGGAGTCCAAATTATTACATTAAAAATTGATTTAGTATGAATGCTAATTTTTTAAACTTTAGATTTCTTTTTTATATATAACACTTAAACGATGTACCTAAGCTCGACTACGCTTTATTGCCAACCAGAATGTAAGTATTTTAGAGTTTTTTAAAGGAAGATACCTCAAACACCTGCCTAAATACCTCCAAGGAGTCCAAATTATTACATGAAAGATATTTATATGAATGCTATATTTTTCAACTTTAGATTTCTTTGTTATAACACTTAAAACGATATACCTTCTAAGCTCGACTAAGCTTTAATGCTAAACCAGAATGTAAGTTTTTTAGAAGTTTTCAAGAGATACTCAAACACCTGCCAAATTACCTAGGAGTCCAAAATTATTACATGAAAGTGAATTTTTAGTATGAATGCTAATTTTCAACTTAGATTTCTTTGTTTATAAAACCTAAAACGATATACCTAAGCTGACTACCGCTTTATGCTACACCAGAAATGTTAAGTATTTTAGAGTGTCTTCAAAGAAAGAGTACCTCTAACACCCTGCCTAAATTTACCTAGGAGTCCAAATTATTACATGAAAGTGTTTTAGTATGAATGCTAATTTTTTCAACTTTAGATTTCTTTGTTATAACACTTAAAACGATATACCTAAGCTCGACTACGCTTTATTGCCACACCAGAATGTAAGTATTTTAGAGTTCTTCCAAAAGAAGATACATCAACACCTGCCTAAATTACCTAGGATTCCAAATATTACATGAAAGTGATTTAGTATGAATGCTTATATTTTTTCAACTTAGATTTCTTTGTTATAACACTTAAAACGATATACCTAAGGTCGACTCTACGATTTATTGCTACACCAAAATGTAAGTATTTTAGGAGTTCTTCAAAGAAAGATTACCTCAAACACCTGCGTGGTGTGTTGTGTGGTTGTGTGTGTTAAATTACCTAGGAGTCCAAATTATTACATGAAAGTGAATTAGTATGAATGCTAATTTTTCAACTTTAGATTTCTTTTGTTATAAACACTTAAAAACGATATACCTAAGCTTAACTACGCTTTATTGCTACACCAGAATGTAAATATTTTAGTTTCTTCAAACAAGATACCTCAAACACCTGCCTAAATTACCTAGGAGTCCAAATTATTTACATGAAAAGTGATTTATTATGAATGCTAATTTTTTCAACTTTAGTTTTATTTGTTATAACACTTAAAAACGATATACCTAAGCCGACTACGCTTTATTGCTACAGCAGAATGTAAGTTTTTTAGAGTCTTTAAAGAAAAATACTTCAAACCAACCTGCCTAAATTACCTAGGAGTCTAAATTATTACATAAAACTGATTTAGTATGAATGTTAATTTTTTTTCAAAAAAAATCTTTAGGATTTCTTTGGTTATAACATTAAAACGAGTATACCTAAGCTCGGACTACGCTTTATTGCTACACCAGAATGTAAGTATTTTTAGAGTTCTTCAAAGAAAAAACCTCAAACACCTGCCTTAATCACTCTATGAGTCCAATTATTACATGAAAGTGATTTAGTATGAATGCTAATTTTTTTTCAACTTTAGAGTTCTTTTTATAACAACTTAAAAGATATACTTATGCTCGAACTACGCTTTATTGCTTACAGCAGAATGTAAGTATTTTAGAGTTCTTCAAAGAAGATACCCCAAACACCTGCATAAAATACCTAGGAGTTCAAATTATTACAGAAAGTGATTAGTATGAATGCTATTTTTCACTTATAGATTTCTTTTTTTAACACTTAAAAACGAATATACCATTTAAGCTCGAGTACGCTTTATTGCTACACCAGAATGTTCATATTTTAGAGTTCTTGAAATAAGAACATCAAACACCTACTTAAATTAATTAGGAGCACAATTTATTACATGAAACTGATCTAATGATGAATACTAATTTTTGCAACTTTAGATTGTTTTTTTAAAAACCTAAAACGGCAAACATAAGCTGGACTACGCTTTACTTGCTACACCAAAATGTAAGTATTTTAGAGTTCTTCAAAGAGATACCTCAAACACCTGCCTAAATTACCTAGGAGTTCCAAATTATTACATGAAACTGACTTAGTATGAATGCTAATTTTTAAAAATAGATTTCTTTGTTATAACACCTAAAACGATATCACCTAAGCTCGACTCGCTTTATTGCTACACCAGAAAGTAAGTATTTTAGAGTTCGTGCAAAGGAGATACCTCAAACACCTGCCTAAATTACCTAGGAGTCCAAATTATTACATGAAAGTGATTTAGTATGAATGCTAATTTTTTCAACT
This sequence comes from Trachelipus rathkii, assembly GCA_015478945.1. NCBI lineage: Eukaryota > Metazoa > Arthropoda > Malacostraca > Isopoda > Trachelipodidae > Trachelipus > Trachelipus rathkii. Next base: position 7,088 of record JABUQX010074543.1, on the reverse strand, counting down.
TTAGATTTCTTTGTTATAACACTTAAAACGATATACCTAAGCTCGACTACGCTTTATTGCAACACCAGAATGTAAGTATTTTAGAGTTCTTCAAAAGAAGATACCTCAAACACCTGCCTAAATTACCTAGGAGTCCAAATTATTACATGAAAGTGATTTAGTATGAAAGCTAATTTTTTCAACTTTAGATTTATTTGTTATAACACCTAAAACGATATACCTAAGCTCGACTACGCTTTATTGCTACACCAGAATGTAAGTATTTTAGAGTTCTTCAAAGAAGATACCTCAAACACCTGCCTAAATTACCTAGGAGTCCAATTATTACATGAAAGTGATTAGTATGAATGCTAATATTTTTAACTTAGATTTTCTTTTGTTATAACACTTTAAAAACGATATACCTAAAGCTCGACTACGCTTACGCTTTATTGCTACACCAGAATGTAAGTATTTTAGAGTTCTTCAAAGAAGATACCTCAAACACCTGCCTAAATTACCTAGGAGTCCAAATTATTACATGAAAATGATTTAGAATGAATGCTAATTTTTTCAACTTTAGATTTTTTTTTTTTATAACACTTAAAACGATATACCTAAGCTCGACTACGCTTTTTTTTCTACACCAAAATGTAAATATTTTTAGAGTTCTTCAAAGAAGATACCTCAAACACCTGCCTAAATTACCTAGGAGTTCAAATTATTACATGAATGTAAGTATTTTAGAGTTCTTCAAAGAAGATACCTCAAACACCTGCCTAAATTACCTAGGAGTCCAAATTATTACATGAAAGTGATTTAGTATGAATGCTAATTTTTTCAACTTTAGATTTCTTTGTTATAACACTTAAAACGATATACCTAAGCTCGACTACGCTTTATTGCTACACCAGAATGTAAGTATTTTAGAGTTCTTCAAAGAAGATACCTCAAAAACCTGCCTAAATTACCTAGGAATCTAAATTATTACATGAAAAGTGATTTAGTATGAATGCTAATTTTTTCAACTTTAGATTTTTTTGTTATAACACTTAAAACGATATACCTAAGCTCGACTACGCTTTATTGCTACACCAGAATGTAAGTATTTTAGAGTTTTTCAAAGAAGATACCTCAAACACCTGCCTAAATTACCTAGGAGTCCAAATTATTACATGAAAGTTATTTAGTATGAATGCTAATTTTTTCAACTTTAGATTTCTTTGTTATAACACTTAAAACGATATACCTAAGCTCGACTACGCTTGCCTAAATTACCTAGGAGTCCAAATTATTACATGAAAGTTATTTAGTATGAAAGCTAATTTTTCAACTTTTATTTTTTTTTTTAAAACACATAAAAACGAAATACCCCAAGCCCACTTATTTTTTTTTGCAACACCAGAATGTAATTATTTTTAGAGTTCTTCAAAGAAGATAACTCAATCCACCTCCTAAATTAACTAAGCAGTCCAATTATTTACATGAAGTCGGATTTAGTATGAATGCTAATTTTTTTAACTTTAGATTTCTTTGTTATAAACACTTAAAACGATATACCTAAGCTCGACTACGCTTTATTGCTACACCAGAATGTAAGTGTTTTAGAGTTCTTCAAAGAAGATACCTCAAACACCTGCCTAAATTACCTAGTAGTCCAAATTATTACTTGAAAGTGATTTTAGATATAAATGCTAATTTTTAAGTTTAGTATTTCTTTGTTATACACTAAAACGATATACCTAGGTCGACTAACGCTTTATTCTACACCACAATGTGAGTATTTTAGAGTTCTTTAAAGAAGATACCTCAAAAAAATGCCTAAATTACCTAGGAGTCCAAATTATTACATGAAAATGATTTAGTATAAATGCTAATTTTTTCAACTTTAGATTTCTTTGTTATAACACTTAAAACGATATACCTAAGCTCGACTACGCTTTATTGCTACACTAGAATGTAAGTATTTTAGAGTTCTTCAAAGAAGATACCTCAAACACCTGCCTAAATTACCTAGGAGTCCAAATTGTTACATGAAAGTGATTTAGTATGAATGCTAATCTTTTCAACTTTGGATTTCTTTGTTATAACACTTAAAACGATATACCTAAGCTCGACTACACTTTATTGCTACACCAGAATCTAAGTATTTTAGAGTTCTTTAAAGAAGATACCTCAAACACCTTCCTAAATTACCTAGGAGTCCAAATTATTACATGAAAGTGATTTAGTATGAATGCTAATTTTTCAACTTTAGATTTCTTTGTTATAACACTTAAAACGATATTACTAAGCTCGACTACGCTTTATTGCTACACCAGAATGTAAGTGTTTTAGAGTTCTTCAAAGAAAATACCTCAAAAACCTGCTTAAATTACCTAGGAGTCCAAATTATTACATGAAATTGATTTAGTATGAATGCTAATTTTATCAACTTTAGATTTCTTTGTTATAACACTTAAAACGATATACATAAGCTCGACTACGCTTTATTGCTACACCAGAATGTAAGTATTTTAGAGTTCTTCAAAAAGAAAATACCTTCAAACACCTACCTTAAATACCTTAGGAGTCCAAAATTTATTTACAGAAAGTGATTAGTATGAATGCTAATTTTTCAACTTTTAGATTTTGTTATACACTTTAAAACGATATACCCTTAAAAAGCCTTCATTTTTTTTTTTAACCGCTTATTGCTATTACCAGAATGTAAGTATTTTTAAGAGTTTCTTCAAAGAAATACCTTGAAACACCTGCCTAAATTTACCTAGGAGATCCAAATTTATAAAATGAAAGTAATTTAGTATGAATGCTAATTTTTTCAACTTTAGATTTCTTTGTTATAACACTTAAAACGATAAACCTAAGCTCGACTACGCTTTATTGCTACACCAGAATGTAAGTATTTTAGAGTTTTTCAAAGAAGATACCTCAACACCTGCATTACCTAGGAGTCAAATTATTACATGAAAGTGTATTTAGTATGAATGCTAATTTTTTCACTTAGATTTCTTTTTATTATAACACTGAAAACGATATACCTAAGCTCAAATACGCTATTGTTACACCAGAATGTAAGTATTTTAGATTTCTTCAAAGAAGAACCTCAAACACCTGCCTAAATTACCTAGGGTCCAAATTATTCATGAAAGTGATTTAGTATGGATGCTAATTTTTTCAACTTAGATTTTCTATTGTATAACACTTAAAAACGATTACTAATCTCGGGCTCCCCTTTTTTTGCTTCACCAGAATGTTAAATTATTTTAGAGTTTCTTTCAAAGAAGATACCTCAAACACCTGCCTTAAATTACTTTATATCTACACCAGAATGTAAGTATTTTAGAGTTCTTCAAAGAAGATACCTCAAACACCTGCCTAAATTACCTAGGAGTCCAAATTATTACATGAAAGTGATTTAGTATGAATGCTAATTTTTTCAACTTTAGATTTCTTTGTTATAACACTTAAAACGATTACCTAAGCTCGACTACGCTTTATTGCTACACCAGAATGTAAGTATTTTAGATTCTTCAAAAAAGAGTACCTCAAAAAACCTTCCTAAATTAAACCTAGGGGTCCAATTATTACATGAAAGTGATTTAGTATGAATGCTAATTTTTTCAACTTTAGATTTCTTTGTTATAACACTTAAAACGATATACCTAAGCTCGACTACGCTTTATTGCTACACCAGAATGTAAGTATTTTAGAGTTCTTCAAAGAAGATACCTCAAACACCTGCCTAATTACCTAGGAGTCCAAATTATTACATGAAAGTGATTTAGTATGAAAGCTAATTTTTCAACTTTAGATTTCTTTGTTATAACACTTAAAACGATATACCTAAGCTCGACTACACTTTATTGCTACACCAGAATGTAAGTATTTTAGAGTTCTTCAAAGAAGATACCTCAATCACCTGCCTAAATTAACTAGGAGTCCAAAATATTACATGAAAGTGATTTAGTATGAATGCTAATTTTTTCAACTTTAGATTTCTTTGTTATAACACTTAAAACGATATACCTAAGGAGTCCAAATTATTACATGAAAGTGATTGTAAGTATGAAGAGGTTCTTCAAAGAAGATACCTCAAACACCTGCCTAAAATTATCTAGTAGTCCAAATTATTACATGGAAATGATTTAAGTATGAATGCTAATTTTTTCAACTTTAGATTTCTTTGTTATAACACTTAAAACGATATACCTAAGCTCGACTACGCTTTATTGCTACACCACAATGTGAGTATTTTAGAGTTCTTTAAAGAAGAAACCTCAAAAAAATGCCTAAATTACCTAGGAGTCCAAATTATTACATGAAAATGATTTAGTATGAATGCTAATTTTTTCAACTTTAGATTTCTTTGTTATAACACTTAAAACGATATACCTAAGCTCGACTACGCTTTATTGCTACACCAGAATGTAAGTATTTTAGAGTTCTTCAAAGAAGATACCTCAAACACCTGCCTAAATCCTAGGAAGTCCGAATTATTACATGAAGTGATTTAGTATGAAAGCTAATTTTTCAACTTTAGATTCTTTGTTATAACACTTAAAACGATATACCTAAGCTCGACTACGCTTTATTGCTACACCAGAATGTAAGTATTTTAGAGTTCTTCAAAGAAAATACCTCAAACACCTGCCTAAATTACCTAGGAGTCCAAATTATTACATGAAAGTGATTTAGTATGAAAGCTAATTTTTTCAACTTTAGATTTCTTTGTTATAACACTTAAAACGATATACCTAAGCTCGACTACGCTTTATTGCTACACCAGAATGTAAGTATTTTAGAGTTCTTTAAAGAAAAGATACCTCAAACACCTGCCTAAATTACCTAGGAGTCCAAATTATTACATGAAAGTGATTTAGTATGAAATTTTTATTTTCAATTTTTGTTTTCTTTTGTTATAACACTTAAAAAACGATATACCTAAGCTCGACAACCCTTTATTGCGACACCAGAATGAAAGTAGTTGTAGAGTTCTTCAAGGAAGATACCTCAAACACCTGATTTAAATACCTAGGAGTCCAAATTATTACATGAAAAAGTGATTTATTATGAATGCTAATTTTTTCAACTTTAGATCTCTTTTATAACACTTAAAAACGATATACCTAAGCTTGACTACGCTTTATTTCTACACCAGAATGTAAGTATTTTTAGAGTTTCTTCACAAAAAACAACCCCACCCACCTCAATAAATATTTCTAAGAAGTCCAAATTTTACATGAAAGTGATTTAGAATGAATGTTAATTTTTTAACTTTAGATTTCTTTGTTATAATACTTAAAACGATATAGCTTAGCTCGACTACGTTTTATTGCTACACCAGAATGAAGCAGATGAAAATAGATTTCGGTGATAACCAAACACAATCATCACTTAAGCGGCGCTTCCGAAATTCAAACGAATCTAAAGACGAGAGATTATATATATATATATATAAAGTAAAGTAATATAATATTTTTATATATATATATATATATATATATATATATATATATATATATATAGAAAGAGAACACATCTGTAATAAAGACACACATATATATATATATTAATATATAAATATATATATATATATATATAATATAAGATAGGGAGAGAGAGAGAGAAGAGAGAGAGAGGAGAGAGAGAGAGAAGCACGAGTAGTAAAAAAGTTACTGGAGTCGCCACTGATATATATATATAATATATATATATATATATATATATATATATATATATATATATATATATATATATATATATATATAATATATCATATGAGCCACGACTCCAGTAACATTTTTAATACTCGGGCCCACTCTCTCTCTCTCTCTCTCTCTCTCTTCTCTCTCTCTCTCTCTATATATATATATATATATATATATATATATAAATATATATATATATGTATCTAAATATATTTATGGTTTGAGGTATATATATATACATAATATAATATATATATATATAATATATATTATATATATATATATATATATATATATAATATATATATATATATAATATATATATATAATATATATATATAGATATATATAATAATTATATATATAATATAATAATAATATATATATATAATATATATATATATATATATATATTTAAGAGTTCTTTCAATTAGTAAGATTTACCTATTTAAATACATCCTGCCTAAATTACCTAGAGTCCAAATTATTACATGAACTGAAAGTGATTTAGTATAATTGCTAATTTTTTCAACTTTAGATATTCATCTATTTGTTTAATAACATATCTTTATAATAGATATATATACCTTAAGACTTCTAGTACATACACTTTATTGCTACTAATCATACAATGTAAGTATATTTTAGAGTCTTAAAGATAAGATTACACCCTACTATATAACTATTCCTGTCTTAAAATTAACTCTAGGAGTTCAAATATTACGATGTAATGTAAGTATTTTAGAGTTATCTTCAAAGAAGAATACCTCAAACACCTGCTACTAATTTTACCTAGGATGATTCCTCAAATATTATTAACTATTGAGTAAGTGAGATTTAGTATTGTGAATGCATAATTTTTTCAACTTTTAGATTTCTTTATGTTTATAAACATCATAAATAACGATAATATATACCTTAAAGCTCGACTACTACTTTTATAGCTTACAACCAGTAATATTTGAGTTATTATTGAGTTCACTTCTAAATAGATAAATGAATACTCCAATAAAAACTCAATTGGCCTATAATAATTACCTAGGAGTGTTTCTAAATTATTAACATTGAAAATTAATTATTATAAGTTATAATGAATAGCTAATTTTTATTCAACTTTTATATTTCTTTGTTTATATTATACACTTTATTAATCGTATATATAATACCAAGTACTCGAATTAACGCCTTTATTGCTACCTCAGAATGTAAGTATATTTTAGAGTTCTTTTCAAAGAAGTAATAACCTCCAAATAACACCTGACACTAATAATTACCTTAAGGATATATATAATATATATATAAGTCCAAATTTATTACCATGAAAGTTATTTAGTTATTGAATGCTAACTTTTATTCAAACTTTAGATATTTCTTTGTTATAATATAACACTTATTTAT
>JABUQX010074542.1:0-27591 GCA_015478945.1 Trachelipus rathkii | reverse complement strand
ACCCAAAGGAAAATTACTATATATTAATCTATATATAATAAATATAATATATTATATATATATATTATAATATATATATCACTACTAGTACTAACTATATATATATATAATTATAATATTAGAGTATTAGGCAATAAGACGCTCTCCATCGATAAACAATATATATTATATATATCAAAGGCATTTTTTTTATATAATTATGGTAAAATTATTATTATCTATGAATATTTTGTATCATATATTATATTTATAATTATATTTAATTTAAATTGAGCTGTTCACATTAAACTATCACAATTAACAACATTATAAAAGAAAGTTTGACAATTGGACCTTTCTTTACTTATATATAATAAAAGCAAAATCTAATAATAGATACTACAATGAGCAACTTATATATATTAATATGTCTTCTAGCCATGTATCAGGATACTCAGGAAATACTATTTGTTATTTTATAACCAATAGAATTACATGACTATAATTTGTCGAAACAGAATTATAAAGTAAAGTAAAAGATATTATTTGCAGAAACATAAATTGATGAGTAATACACAACTCATAACTAAGATATATAATGATATCAAATTCATACTTTCAAAATTTGTACGAAAAATGCAAGAAAGACTTTCAGAAGAATAATGATAATAGTTAATATAATTAATCAATTATTAAATAATAAATAATTAAATTTTTAAAATATACATTAATGAATAATTTGTGAACTAATTAATTAAATTTAGCCATATTAGGTAAATTACAAAAAAATTTAAATAAATAATCCAATCTTTCTATATATATAATACCAAAATATAAAAAAAATAAAACAATATTATATATAAACTAAAAGATTCAAAAAATACAAAAATACAAAGTTGATCATAGTATTCGCTGTACTTATGCCAAAATTTTCAGGGGGCATAATATTGTGTAAATAAACATCATATAAAATTAATATCATAAATACATTATCGTTAAATACTCTTATTTAATATTAAATGAATAAATAATTAGAATTCTAACTATAATGATTAATCGTATTCTACATAGGCAGAGTAATTATATGCTAATAATTTATAAAGAAATTGTAGAAGATTTCTCTCTGAGACCTGAAACTTAAAGAGAAAACAAAAATTTTATGACAAGAGTACAGAAATTTATTATTATTATTTAATTAAATATTGATTTGAAAAATTATTTTTCAATTATTATTAAAAATATAGAAAAATATATATATATAATCTAATATAATTTTTTTGCATGTTAATAATCACAAATAATTTTAAAATTTTTTCTGATATGTAACAGAGAAATATTACCACTATGGGGAATCAAACTAATATGTGCAATCGCCATAGATTCCTCAATTAACCCTATCTTCGTCTTACCTCGCGCGTTGAACAGAAATCAATTATAAATTCTTTTCAACTGCGCATGTTGACAACCCCACACAATTTTATTATATTAACTTTGACGATAAACGCAAATATACCTATAAAAAACTCAACTGACATGTGTTATATCATATGTAATTATAAATGAATTATATATAAACAATTTAACTAATAATAATAATATATAATATATATATTATAGGTAAAAATATAATTTATATTTCACTACTTTTGATTATTATATAATAATTATATGATATATAAATTATAGAGGATTATAATAATATGTAATAGTATTAATTTATTATAATACGATATAAATATTATATTAATCAATTAGTATACAATTAAATACTTTATATTATACTATATTATCGATAATTTGGTTTACCACTTAAGAGTCTATCAAAGAAAGCAATAAAACAGTAAGGGAAAAGAGAAGACTCATAAAGAAGGAAAAGCGAGACCCTGAGGAAGATTGAACAGAAGGAAAATCTACTGATAGATACTCTGTTTAATAAATATTAAAATTATTAACAAGTGAGAGAACTGTATTATTATCATAAGAGAATATACCGGTATGTCTCAATATTGGATCACCATAAGTTACAGTAATTACTAATCATAAGAATGAGAAAAATTCTTAGACATATCAAGTACATTATGGATTATTTATTTATGCATAAACACACTCCTCCCTATCAAAATGTAAAATATTGGCCATCTCACAGGAGTTGTTGGTATGACAAACATCGTAAAAAAAGTTCAATATAGTAATATAGGATGGAAGCTAAGCATGACTCAAATTAATCAATGATACGGAACTAACAATAATTTACTACACACTATAATAACGTTTGAACACGCGCATCTTTAATGAGAGGGAGCAAAAATAGATATAGATTTTTTATTTAGGAAAAAGAAGAAATGTAAAACATATTGAGGTTATAACTAAGTGGAAACTGTTATTTCAGTGCCTTACCTTACCAGCCGCACCCATTATCATTATTGCCTAAGCCAAGACGCCACTAAAGAGCTGTCATAAATACGCTTCCTACTTACTGAGAACCACTACTGCGGCTAACTCGAGCGAGCGAGAACTTTTGAATTTTGGAACTTTTGTTAATCACTTGGGCAGACGTATAAGGAGTTTCTACATGACTATAAAAAACAGTAAGATTCGGAGCGAACAATTCTGATTCGCTCACATCTCCACGAACTTTTCCCCAACTTATTTTTTTTTTAACTATTAAATATCTTAAAATAAATTCTTCCAAAAAGTTTTTGAGAGTTATTTTTTTGAATTTTAAGAGTGGTGCAATCTAGATAATAGTCATTTATTTTTGCTGATTTAACATTTATATATATAGAAATATACTCTATACACGTCAACCGTTCCTGAGAGCCTTTATTACAAAAGTAACAGTTTTTGAATTTCGCATTCCACATGCTTTTGTCAATGAATTGCGTATACATGGGGTTTTAATTAAGTGTTTTACTTCAGAGATGCATGCTTAATTAATGAAGGAGGAGCGGTCGCTCCATCGCTCTATACACGAGTCGCCTGACTTATTATATAAAATATGGAAAACTATAGGAACATTTGTAGGAGACTTTCTGGTGAGCTGCATGAAGTATATATTATAGTCTATCAATGAGTAAATAATAAACTGATTAATTAGTTGTAATATATATTATAATCTTTAATATCTATCTATATATTTAAAATATTATATTGAAATATATTTTCTAAGTATGTAATAATTTAAATATATACTTAATTATATATTATATATTATTATAATATACACACTAATTCACTATATAATCATAATATTAGAGTAGTAATAATTCAATAAAAAAATATAAAATATATTAATATATATGTAGAATAAGAGGAAAAAAAATTTTCTAAACCTTGTAAGGGTCGAGTACAAAATAATTTACACGCTCGAGTATCATATAATTAGTGAAAAACCTGTAAAATATTAGTTAGCATTTATTATAGATCTGAGAATTTAGCGAAATACGAAAAAACAAGAGAATGACTTTTATATTTGAATATTATCAATATATTAATTTAAATAATATTACTAATTTTAAAAAAAATGTGAGTTAGGAGCACAATATTTTTTTTGTAGAATGAAGGACTAGTAGAGAACTGAGTAATAGGATAAACCTTACAAATATAATGTCCTGTATTTTAATTGAAAATCGATGTAAACAACATAAAGTTTTTGGACTAAATGGATCTTCTTGAGAATATATAAATAAATATTAAATTTATATTAGATATTTATTGGTGGTAATGTATTTATTCTTTATATATAGTTGACCGTCTAATATACTATCAAATAAAAAATATATATAGTCAACATTTATATATATTAATGATAAAAAAATATTTTAATATATATTTTTTTAATATATATATATAAAAATTTGATCAATGCATCCTCTACCACATCTATTTCGTCAGATTACGCTAAACTAGTTGAATATATAAATTATAAAATTACCACTTCCATTCTCAAGATGTAAATACTTATAATCATAGATATTGCGTTGTAACTCTATTTAACAATCACTCTAATATCATATTATAAAAAAGTCGTTAGGGTTAGCAGTCAAGTACTATATAGAGATAGCGGTATTATATTAAGGAATTTAAACGCGGGGTTGAACTTTTGCTGGCGGGATAGGCAGTGGACACAACCTACATTGGTGCAAATCTGGGCCTGGTGATACCGTTTATAGAAAAGCACAGGGGACGAAAGGCTCCCCTTGCTTTCCTGATAGTGGGCCAACATCGCAAAAGAATATTCGTCATTTTTACTCTCTAATGTCTAGGCGGCCAAGAAGAGCGTGTGTAGTTGTATTAAAAGGGAGTGTTTTGACATCCCGGAGAGTTGTTCTATGTTTTACGTATTATATTTCGAGAGTTATGAGCATAATTTTATATATTAGCTGCTTTGTTCTTCAACTGAGTTTGGGTGTTCCTCATATAACTAATTGAGAAGCAATTTCTGTCTCATTTCAGACCCAGACTATTCGACGTTTGAGATAAGTCCTGTGGGTGCAGTGTTATTACTATTATTGCAAAGACGTATCACGCGCGCATGTGCAACAAAAGACATGTAAAAAAGCAATAAATCAAGTTGAACACAGAGAGAGACCAAAAAAAACCAACAAGACACAAAGTAGAGAAATTATATTCTATCAGCTGACCACTGGCTGAGGATGCTTATGTAGTAGCCCTCATACAAGTTTCCATCAAAGTAGTTTCAAACAAGCCCAGACTGACAGTGTTACTCACCCTCATTGCGGTAATTCTAGTGCAAGAGTTTAGTAGGCAAGAACAGAAAAATAAAGTTCTATAAAAGTTTTAATTTGACTACATTACAATATTTAAAGCTACACGTCACAATTCACAGAACACAATATATTATCTTTTAAGAATAGTGTTATATCTTTAAAGATAAAAAATATTGAGTGAGAAGAGCTAAATGAGTAGGGAGAGTTGTCTAAAACATGAGTTTGATAGAAAGTAAATTCAAGAAATAACTTGAGAAATAAATATCAATTTCTTGCTCGAGACATATCAAGGATATCAATAAGTAATAGGAAAGTATTAATTCACGTTTCTCGAGAGTCGGTCTTCAGACATTTAAAAATAGCGTGACTTTTTTTAACTTTTGTCTATTAAAAATGAAAAAAATTAGTGAGAATATGGAGTGTTTAAAATTATAATGTCATTCTATTTTTTTAAGAGCTAATAGACATAAGATAAGATTTTCTGTATTAACTTCTACTTAAAATATATGGTCCAATGAAAATGAAAATCTGTAATGTGGAATGGCAATTTTTGGAACACTTGATACACGCTCATTGGCACAAAAACAACTTCAAGACGCAGTGGATAATAGGAAAGGATTAGAGAGAAAAGGAAAGATTTTCGGGTTTGCATCGCAACGTGCAACGAAGTCTCATGAAAGGCAAAAAAGCCTGACTTAGGTGTCATTGAGACTAGAAAAGTAAGACGATGAGAACGAAGTCTAACTGATAATCGTGGCAAAAAAGCCTGAAAACCGCAGAACGTAATGATTTGAATTTGATTGTAGGTCTAAGTCTTGATATGACAAGAAGTCGAAGAAGACAGATTGGAAAGATGTAGCTAACACATTGAAGTATGTTTTCACTGTTCAGGAATCAGAACACACATTGAAGATGTCACCTCTCAAAATAAGAAACCAGTATCTTGCTGTAAGTCTGTGTACAGCCGACATTAGAGAAGGAAGAATGTGAGCAATAGAGATGCATGTATCTATATGTTTATAAGTTTGCTGCCCCTCAAAGGACTCGGACTTTCCTTGTCACCTTTATAAAAAAGCGTGTTGTAATAAGTTCCTAAGAAAGTTTGAAAGACAGAATAAGGAGATTGGTGAGAAAACATCAGAGGAGCATTCCTGCTGAAACAACGGAATTTGGTGAAAGAGCCTTTACCGGGTAAAGTACATGCAAAATTGAACACAGCCATTAAGACTGGAGGTCAAAGGAGAAAGAGTTAGAAGTCATTTCGTAAGAGTCCTTCTCAATGGAATGAAGGATGCAAGGTCAAAAACAATAGGGTTGGCACGTTAGTCCTAACCCAGGAAGATCTCGAGATGTATGTAATAAGAATATTCTGAAGGTCAATATTTCGAACGCAGACCAAAGAAAACTACAAGAGGACACGATTAAGAAGAGCCAGTGAATTTGCGGATGGCAACTCCATATGTGAATGCGGTGTGTAACAAGAATGGAATAATCACACAGTTGGTAAGTTAATCTTAAAAGAAAAAGAGCTCTCTACTTCAATGGACTCATGAGCATGTAGCAAGTTAACTGAAAGCTGCAACTCAGTTTGATAGTTTATTTATGTTGTTGTTGATTGGGAAGTTTACAACGTGTGCCCATTCGTCACATTGAAGGACCTAATTACCTGCTTTCTGCAATGGTTGATTCCTGTCTATGACCTAAACCCATCATTTAAATTTTCAACACCAAAATTGAGGACTCTGTAAAAAGAAGATTGATGTTTTCCGGAAACAGAGAGAAGATTATCGCAAAGGATCATAAGGATTCTGACCAGTTGAGCTGTATTTACTAAAAAATCTGTTTATTAATTCATCAGCAAGGGGTACAAAATGCAGTTCATAATAATATGCGGTATTAAGAACCTGAGCACAGCGTGAAAAATTCGAGTCGGTGCATTACAAACGCCATGCACAAGAGGTGGAACTAAAGGCTAAGAGAGCGGAGTCTGAGTGATACTGAGAATTGCTTGTTATTGGTACGATTTCTCGTATGAACTGTCTAAGCCTCACAGCCCATACCACAGGTAGATGATGGTATTAATAAGAATAAAAATTACGGTCCGCTCAGTTCACCAATGTCTATTATCGTATTAACCTATATCTTGGACGTAAGAACTGCGCTCGCGAGAATAAGTAGTTTTTTCACATATATTATATGGCTCATCACATAACTTGAATTACGCAATAATGACCTTTTATATAGTTGAATATACAGACAGTATTTAAGAACAATAAGAACGGAGGAAACAATAAGAAGATATTAATCTGAAATGCGAGAGAGAGATTCTTGTCAAGCAAAGAAAAATTCCACTACACGCAATGTGCAAGTTGCTGGGCTTTGAATAAAAGGGCAGCATAAACAACGCGTCAATTAACATCTTCAACGCCTCACTCTCCGAGCATGGAAATGGTCTAGACTGGGGAGTACTCCTATCACCCCCCGCACCTCTTCTTCGTTTTGGATGATGATTATAGGTATTGAAAATTTATTGGGTTATTAATCAATAATATGTAACCTCACTACAAAAGATATAGTCCGCTGTCTCATTCGAGGATCGACTTGTTGAACAGAAATAATGTCAATAGATGTTTTCCTAGCTGCTTGCTAGTCAGGGTGTCGTTGGTCTATACTTCTCTCGAAATTGGTGCACTCATACTAACAAACCAAACATTCATCATGGATCAAAGTATATCGAAAATAACTTCAAGTAGCAGACAAAATTCTGTTTTCTATGAGATTTGTACTATGCAGGTTGTTTAGCATGTAAGATTGTGTGATGCACATCGGAAATACTTTGAGAGATTAAAATAATTATAAATAATACTTGTCATTTTATCAAAAATAGTATATATATAACAACAGTTTGTATTTTTTTGAATGCTTTTTAAAATATAATAAGATTCAAGGATAAAGTTTTCGGTGTTTGGGACTATGAAAAAACAAATCTTGAAAGAACACTTACTTCTTTAAACAAACATATTTCCCAAGTTTTTGTATTCTGAAAAGGTGTAGCAACCAAACAAATAAACAGTTGTTTCAAAAGTTCATGAAATGCTAGGCTAAATGGTTTAGCTATCTATTTATCAAACCGACCAGCTTAATATAAATATATTTTATTAATTATAAAATAAACATAATCCATAGAATCTCCGTGATACTTATCTTAAAAATAAATAGTATTAATGTCCCAAAAATTTTTTATATTAGAATAGTCATGTAAGTCAAGGGAGCTATTGAATTCGGATAACTACTATATAATACACTTAGCAAGTGATTTTTATTATATTATATTACTTATATTTATTTTTATGAGCTTAGGATTATAATTTATTCTTGTTAACTAACTTAGTATACACTATTACTATGTATTTAGTATAGTAATACTATATATTAATTCACGCTATATGGGAGAGCGGGAGAAATTGTTAAGAGAGAGAGGGGCCAAACTAATTATTTTTTATTGGGTTGTTGTTAATTTTCTTGTGTCGTCTCTCTTTATTAGTCTTTCAGATCGTAGATTTTCAGTAACTCTAAAAAAAAAACTATAGAAATTTCATTATTCTCGGTCTCTTCCTTTTCTATTAGGAGGGCTAACTGTAGCTACGAAACAGGGGGGAGAAACAGAGTCGCGGTTTCGCTGTCGGACCGTGTGCAGAGCAGCATTGTAATCCACAATGCGTATGATGCTAGCGCTGACCGTGGGCAGGAATTCAGTATCACTCACCATGTATATCACGCACGGGGTATCGCAGTTAGATGCGGTATAGAACTCCGCATAAACTCAGATGGGGCGGCAATCGACAGAGCGCATGGTTGTTCGAGCTATTGGTATGTATGATCGAGGGAAACGAGCGAGGTGTGATTATCCTTGAGTCACAGAGGTTTAAGCATAGGTTCAGCGAGAGTGTTTTATATTTAACCTTGTGCGAAATTTATTGAAAGATCTGACTCACAGTGCAGAATAGTGAGTCCAGTGCGGACCACATGATAGCTGAAGCCCGGACTACGCTAAAAATTTCGCTGTTCTAAAATTATTCAAGGCAAAAATAAAGTAGCATCGTACCGACCTTATCCCAAGCTATATACTACCTCACAATACGTCAACATAAATAATAAATGTGGCTTTATTAAACTCTCTAATAAATATTATATTATTTTGTCAAATTTAAGTTTAACACATAAAGGCTCATCATCTCCCCATAATTCACTGTTCGAATATTCCATATCACTTTTTTCTTTCTTCTGACTCTTCTGCTCACTTCAAAGAGTGTCCTACCCATTTCTCTCTCTCCTTCACTCTCTCCCTTTCTAAGTGTGAATCTCTTCTTCATCTCCTTCGTCGTCTCCCAAGAATGTTTGATTTCTCGTAAGTTTTTAATCATGTTTCAAAACCTCTTTTCAAGATCATATAAATGTTGCTCTCTCTCAGAAACTTTATTCTCATTTTAATTTACCTTAATTAATATAATTATTTTTCATTAACTCAAAATAGTAATAATGTAACACCCCTGAAAAATCCAGATCATGATCACATGATCATATCATTATCTCGAGCAAATCGAAAACTTCAAAATAACCTCTCAAAATACTTCTCATCGTCTTCTCTCAGGTGGTCTTGCATCGAGTCGTCTGCTCTCGGTCCGTCTTCTGGTCATCTTTCACTCTCTCCTCAAATTTCTTTCTTTTATCAAATTCAAGACATCTCCTCATCTCCTTAGTCTTTTGGAATCTAAATACTTTTTATTATTTCTACTTTCTCCTCTCTCTCTCTGTTATTTTATAACTGTCTTATGCAGGAATGCATATGGAACGTCTTCAAGTGGACCATTTTTTTTTCAAAACACTAATAATTTTTCTATCTTACATTTTTTTAAATTAAAATATACCCCCTTCTTCGCAACCAAAAACCTAAACTAATACACAGCATCTTATTTAGAAGCACAAAGGTCAATTCCTCTTCTTGTGATTTTGACTTTTGATGTTAGCTTATCTCCTGATCTATCTTGAAAGAAACACATTGTTTTTTTTAGCATTAGAAAAGCTTCCACAGCTGATTAGGTGTTCTGATGGGATTTCATAGTTTACGTCTATATAACAGACGTTTCAAGAGTTTGTATAAATTGAATTAAATACTATTAAATCTGCGTCAAACCTGCTACATTTTCAGTTCCCGTATAGAATAAGTTTACCCAGGATAGGGGAAACACTGCTGTTTTCAATGCCTTAAACACTATTCCCTCAACTATTTAGCCTACATAATCTTATACATAAATTCAATACATAACTCAAACCATACTTTGACCTTAAAATTTTGATGTTTTGTTTTGTTTTCTCTTGATTTTTCGTCGAAGGATAACATTATTACTTTATTAGATAGCTTCTAAGGTGTTCGGATTCCAAAGGAGTATTCAAAACAACTTGATACCATCTCAGTTGGGTATTTATATTGGTGTGGTTCGTTCTTGTACGGAACATATACCGTACATCAAGAGCGGATCCACTCTTACAGATCTTTTTGAAATGGTGGTTACTAGGGCTTTTATTATCGCCATTGAAAGGATATTACTCTTTTGCACTTTCTAGGCACATAACTTCTCCTTCAAAGAGAGCTTGCTCGACACGTCTATCAACACAGTCAACAGAATTTTAACTGATCTCCACCTATTTCTATTACCCTAGACTTACGAACTACGCTCATTCTTCCCTATTCAGACTATTGGGGCAAAACCCTAGACATAAAAATAAAACTCATGAATAGACATAATACATATGAACTAAACTTAATTAGCCAACATCTAGTAGATACACAGACATATAATTTTCGCACCTCTCTCTAAACTTAACGCATAATCGCCTTTGAGTCCCCATAAAATCACAATTATTAAAAATCTAACACGAATAAAAAATGAAATTGTAATATTAATCAGGATAATAAATGACTTCCTCTTCGACCACACCAAATCTCAACTACAACCTGACTGAAACAATTAAATCTTCCTTTATAAAGTTACCACCTATTTCTGGCTGATGCATGGTACCTATCAATATGTTAGGTTAAATCAACGCTCAAGTAGAAAATCAACTCCTGGCCATCAAACACTACAGGCAGCCTCTAAATACACTATAGACAAAAGAAAAAAATTACCCACCAGCAATTAAAAACTACTCTGGAAAAAATACATAGGTAAACGTGAAGACTTTGAGACTTATTTCCTCAAAACGATTTCGTTGAAGAACATTGGTACACGAAAGAAGCGAAATTTCGTGTAGAGCTGTAGAAACTTTTGTCCCAATGATTCGTATATGCTAATGGAACTTTGTCCAATGATTAGTTAGGCTCTTGGAAAGAACTTTTCCCAAATGATTATTACGGCTTGCGGACTTCGTCAATGAAAACGTTAGGGATTGCGACTTGATTTATTGCGAGTAATGTATTTATTTGCAGTTTCAGGTGTTTTGTGGCTAATATCTTCTATATATCTCGCACGAAATGACGAAGAAGAATATGGAGATTAAGGGAATACAAAAAGCAGTTGTAATTTTTATTTAAAAAGTATCCAAGAAAAAGAAAGAAGCATGTGAGCGGCACGAATACCAAACCGGCTCCAAATAATGAAGTGCACCTCCTCAAGGTGGTAACAACCGCATTGATGAACTACGAGATTATAACATAAGTTGTCACATTTACCTCGTTGCGAAGAACCCCAGTATCTTTATGACTTTTAAATTCTATTTAAGTGTTTTATCAAAAACTAGCCTTGTTGACCACACCAATATAAATATTTTCGCCACAACTTGTATATATAGTCTACGACATTGGTTCAAATCTTGATATGAAATCTTTGATGTGCAAGAAAATTTGAGTTTCCCATTAAGTCTGATTTTGCCTCGTTACGATAGCATAATAACATAAAATTAAGACCTTAGTGATTTCTGAATTCTCAGTTGTTTAATGTGATTGCATGATTATCCACCTATAATATATAGTTTATTATCCCGTAATTACCTAAATATAATAATATATAAATAATATATAATTATATACTAATATATATATTATAATATATATAATATATATATTATAATTATATATATAATATATAATAAATATAATATAATATATATATATATGTATTAATAAATATTAATATTATATATATATATTATATATAATAATATAAATTAATGTCATCTTGTCTTTCGTCAATTTCACCGCGGTGACGTGGAATATATTATTCAAAAATTTTTTAGAAATGAGAAAAAATTTTAGATACTCAACGCTATAAACTACAGCGGAAAAATATTCCGAGAATAGATGAGCTGTGAGAAATATAATAGCAATGAATAATAATAATAATACATGAGACTAGTACTAAGAATACTGCTAATAATAATGTTTTAATAATAACTAATATATATACTACTAAATGATAATAATTTTTAGATTAATATAATAATCATATAAATACATTAAATTAAATAATAATTATAATAATAATAACTAATAAATATATCTAAAATAACTAATAATATATAATAAATAATAATAAATAATAATAATAAAGTATAGAAATAATAATAATAATATTAATAATAAATATATAATAATTTAATATAATAAATTAATAATAATAATAATGAATAAATAACTAATAATATAATATAATATAGATATATTAAATAAGTAATAATTATAATTAAATAATAATATATATATATCACGTTACAGTTATGCATCGCTCGCGATTAGGGACTATTAATAATTTATATAATATAATATTTTACATAACACTTCAGTATGCCAAATAGTTTTTTCACAGGACCTGGAAAGTTTGGGCGAGACACATTAAAATTCAAACAATCATCATTACACCTAAAATACATAATTACGACCTTATAAAATGAGAGTGATAAATGAGATATCTTACATGCGATAGTTAAACAATCTATCTTTAATATCATCACACTTATTCTTTCCGAAGAGTATTAGTAATATTAAATATTATTCTATAATTATGTATTATTATTATTATTATTATTATTATTTATTATATTATGGGTATATAGGTTGGTAGCTTGAAGAGGACATCAATTATTTCGTGCCTTTTCTACTGAGTGAATTTATTTGTGTCAATATTTTATACTGTTTCCTCTTTTATTCATTCTAATATATATGTAATTGAAGTTGA
The DNA here is from genome assembly GCA_015478945.1 of Trachelipus rathkii. NCBI lineage: Eukaryota > Metazoa > Arthropoda > Malacostraca > Isopoda > Trachelipodidae > Trachelipus > Trachelipus rathkii. The sequence continues at coordinate 14,651 of JABUQX010074542.1, read as the reverse complement.
ATTAAGCATTCCATTAAATTACCTCTTTATTCTTATTAAAAAACTACTCATCTCCTAATACTTGAGCCTCAAATGGCTTGGGCACCAGCGAACCCTAGACGTTTTGATGAAGGAGAGTCAAAGAGGCCTACGCAAGTGTTTTTCGCATTGTCACAGTCCCTAAGCTTAGTGCGATGTGTAAGGACAGAAAAAAATGAGCGAAGTTTTTAAAAGTGCCTTTTTATTAATGTTCATAGTTGGATTTCGATCCATATGGAGAAAAAATTCATGTGTTAAATTATTGCCTAATTTTGATTCTTCCAAATTTTAATAGAATGTTAGTGTTCGTTTGTTGACCTTAGGTTCCTACAATCTTTGCCACATCATCCTTCTTGACTAGTGTTATGCGTGTGTTTACTATGCAATCATCTAATCTTGATTGAATCTAGAAAATTTTGTGCCAAGTGAATCATATGTCATGAATCTAATTCATTTGTTTGAATTACTGTATAGAAACCATGTTAGATAGTATCTTGTTTCAATTTTTCATACTATATTAAAGTAGTTTTAGTATGTATGAATCATATTAATACTTGCAAAATTTCATAATCCCTAATTTCATAGTGAGTCTGTATCGCGAGTAATATTTGTTCTGAACATGTGTGTCAAACATTTATTATGATGGTTACCAATGGATTGTACTAAAATCAATTTATGCAATTTACACCTCTTCACCTGAACTTTTATGCATATAAATTCCATTCCTAAAATAGTTGATTCTCACAATATTTTTTGCAGTATGTATTTATTGATTAGAGTTTTCTATAATCAATTATTGAGTTCACTAACATCTGTCTTATTATGGTCATGCGACTGATATTGTTCTCCGATTTTCATAAATCCGCTACCTGACGGTACTTAGTCTAGATATTATGTCTTCTAGATGATACTTACTCTGTAATAAATGTAATATTCATCATCTTTGAATAGAAGCGATGATAGTCGCTCTCTGTATAATAGAGTTTGTTATGTTGTTCTCTTTATCATAGCTGTTTACAATGAAAAACGTGTAGAATAAATGACTATGTTCCGGATTGAAGTTTTTTTCATATATATATACAAGCACAACCGCATGTATTTATACTCTGGGCCAGTAACGCATATATGTAATTTTAGTTCTAGATATCTTACACGAAAATTAATAAAAATTCCCGACTCTTTTTTATAACTGTGTGACACCCCTGTATATGATTCTGTGTAGTTAGCCGAATATAGTGGAGTCGCCCCCGCGTTGTAGTTCTTATCACTCTTACAGGTATAACCCAACACGCGCTCTTTATCTATATCTACCTCTCATTAATACTAATCTTCCTATAGTCCATATATATCTTTTAAATTGCCACGGTCAATCATGTTTTCTTTAGTAAGAAAAATCGTACAACATTGCACTTATCTCGACTTCAGCTTTTTAGTAAATTTTATAATAGTTTTTTCTATTACATCACGAGACGAGCTTAAAGCAGTATAGATTAGTTTATTTTTTTGTTGAGAGTTCAAATTCATTGTTCAATAGGGCTAACATAGACAAGATGTACGAAGAATTGTATTTATGATTTGTGCGTATTTATATACCAAACTATTAAAAACTGTGTTAATATTTATCGCGTGTAATACTACAATATTTTGTTGAGACAACGGTAAACGATAGTTAATAAAATTATACCGACAAACTATAAACTCTACCAATCATATTGAAGCGAGTTCATCTCTTAAAGGCTGTGAGATATTATCAAAGAGTGAAATCATTAAATAATTATATGTATTAAACATTAAGAAAAAGAGATATAGAATATCAAGCCGTTTTGAATTGCCTTCAACTCATTTACTTTTTTAAAGCCATGATTATGCAGATCATTATATTAAGTATTATTATATTATAAATAATTCGTTTATCCAAACTCGACAAATATAAACATTATATACGTGCGCAACATCCGCAGGTGCCAGATAGCAGCTAGATAATGAATAGGATGCGGATGCGATCTTTAATAATGTACTGATGCTCCGCGGATGCGGATGTTACCCTGTCATCCATATCATTAATTAATATATTAATATAATTATATATATTATATAATATATATTATATATATATATATATATATATATATATTAATTATATATTTAATTATATATATATATATATATTATATATATTAATATAATATATATATAGATATATATAATAATATATAATATAATTATAGTAATAATATATTATACTATCCCAAAATATATTAAAAAATTTTAATAATGAAATATAACCAGTCACTAATGTGTATCTATAAAACAAGTCGACAAATAGTTTTCTTAGAGTAAAATGATCGAAAAGATTCCTTTTTGCGAGCCCTTACTCTTTCATCGGTAGTTTCTCTAAATCGTACGATGGCCAGAGTATGTCTGCGCTAGCTGACATCACCATCGAGAGTCGTGGTGTTCGATGCAAACCTCCCTGAATGAGCGTAACCATAGAAATCGTTAAGTAGTTTGTTGAGAGTAAATTTGTCAGATTTATGTGTTAGTCATTATACTTTTCTACATATTATGTCTTCACCAAACTCTTGAACTTTACTATTATCAATCTGAAGTGATAAGACAAAGAATGTATTTTGTAAAATAAGTAAGAGATTCTACACCAAGAAGGAGCAGATTTGTTGATTATTGTTCTCAACCTTTAGTGGCTAGGTTCATGAGTCGTTCACTTTTCTTTAGTAGCATTATAGTGAAATTATTACATACCTTATATAACGATTACCAATTTCTCATATAACATTTATATTTAATGAATTAAATTTTATATATTTTCAAATGCGTTAATAAATGTTTTGGAAAATGTATATTTTAATACATATTATTATGATTTTAATCGATTATTCTACTATTACAATTTTCATGTGGATGTCTGAAAAATTATATCTTTTTAAAACTATCATTTTCGTTCATTAAAATAATTCTATAAATAAGTTAACCTCCTGCTAACTACGTTAGTAGTATGATGTCAATTCATAGTTCAAGAGTCTGGTATCTTTATTATTATTTAAAGTCAATCATTTCATACGAGTTACATATAGTGACTCTATTATTATCTGAATCATTTTCGTTTACCTAAAATGTGATTCAATAAAGTGGTCATTTCACTTTTTCAGTTAGAAGTGTAATTCATTAAAGTATGATCATTATTATTGTATTATATATATATATATATGATTTAGAATTTCGATATAAGGTGAAATCGGATTATCGCAGTTGGTCAATATGAATAGTTACTTACAATTGTAAAAGTGTATTCACAGTTTTTGTTTTAATTAAACTTAGTGAAATCTCTGTTCGGTGATCTCATTTTCACTTTGAACGATGTTATTTATCCATTGTATGTTGTAAAGGTTAAACTCTTTATTATATATTTTTTTCTATAGCCATATTTGTATTAAATACTGAAAATATAAGAATGACAGTTACGATAGAAGCAAATTGGTAGCATACGTATTATCTATATTCTATAATGCTTCTATTCTCGTTCATTTGACCTAATATCCTTTCAATGTTCGTTATTCAAACTACACAATCTGTTTATAGTATATTAAGTATTAATGAAGCTAAAATCTTCAAAATGATTTGTTATTTTAAAATGAATTTATTTTAATTTTTAACAATTGTTTCAATTGAAGTAATAGGTCAGTAAATATAGTAGGGAATTCTTTTCACCCTCTTCAAATGTAATTGGCCTATTATATCATCGTGATTGCATACTCCTTTAAGGATTTTTATTTTGCTAATTTATTTATTATGATTTCATTTTTCTAATTCAGTTGTATATGATTATGTTAATTCATGAGTTAATGAATTCTCTTCTACTAGTTACATATTCTACTCAATAGATCACCCTTTTGCATCAACAACACATTGACTCACAGTCAGTCGCTACGCGTCAAACCTTAACAAGCATTAATTATCATATCCAACGATAATGTCACACTATGGCAATTATAAACCTGATAATCCCTTTGGAGAAAGCTGCATATACAACCAACGTAAAAAAGCGTTTACGAGTCTTGTAGACGTGATCCTAAAATTCTACCTATAAGAATGTCATACCAGTAAACAAGGCCATACTTTGTAGTGGAATACTTAAAGACTTATTATTAACTAGCAATTTGTGATAATATTTTTAAAATTATTCAGGCGTTTGTCATATAATCATACAAAATTACTCCTATATATTACAGGACTATGACACGTATTAAGAAAGAATATAAGGAGATGAAAAGGGTTATACAATGTTTGTATGGATTAATAAGTCTCAGAGGAAGAAGGAAAGTAAGCAATTCCTCTTTACATAGTCGCAAAACCGTGATTAACTTATACGAAGTATAATATTAGATTGCTATTTATACTACTTAGATGAATATTTTTATCTAAAACAATTTTTTAAGTAATAAATATTAAGTTTCAATAAATACTAAAATAATTAATATAATCGCAAGTTTGATTTTAATAGATAATTGTAACCATAATTCGTTGATGTGAAATTAACATTGGCTCGAAATTTGATGATTTACCACATACATGATCTGATTTTTCGTCTACGTACCAAATTAAAAAAAAATAATAAAATTTAAGATTTTATTAAATTAAACAATTTAATTAAATATTACCTTTTAAGTATATTAATTAATATATATATATAACTATATTAATAATAATATAATATAATATATATATATATAATAATTTTATATATATAAATAATATATTATATAAAAGTTTATAGTCCCAAATGATCGCTCATAATAGCGTAAGGTTTTATATTATTATAACATCCCAATATAAAGTAATAAATAATATTAACTAAAATTAATTTAAAAAAAAGGGAATATGTTTAATATTAATTAATATTGATATTAATTAATATATATATAATATATTATATTATAATTAATTATAATTATTATTATATTATAAATATATATAATTTATTAATATATATATATATTTAAATACTATTAATATTTATATATATATATATATTAATATAATAGTATATAATTAATATTATATACTTAATAATTTTAAATAGAAATATATGATCGATATTCATCACCCTATAAAACTAATTATTTCTATCATTAGTCAAACATTTGTAAAATTAAAAATTTAAAATAATAATGAATGAATAAATTAATATTTTAATTATTAAATTAAAATAATAATAGATAATAATAATAATATAATTAAAAATAATAATAAATAATAAAAATAAATAATTGAATTATAATTAAAAATATAATACATAATAAATTTATTAAATAATAATTAAATAAATAAGATAATAATAATTAAATAATAAGTGTATTTAAAGTCATTAGCGTGCATCTTTCCGAAAAGTAGCAGGAATTAGTCACTGTTAATAAAACGATTATCATTAGTTGCATACACCTTCCTTACTATTTAATGTAATTAATTATTATATATTTATGTTATGATTATTATTATTTAATATTTAATATTAATTATTATTAATTTATTTATAGATAAAAACTTAAGCTGATATATATATAAAGTCATCTAACCTGGCTATTGGATAATGACTGACTTAGATTTATATAACCGATGGTTAGGAGAATTCGTATCATCCACTAGTGGTCATTAAGGACAGAAAAAAATGTTTTTTTTAAAAATCGAAGTTTAAATAGTTAAGATCAGAATATTGCGTCAATAATAAACTTTTCATAATCCCTATGTTTCCACTCTTTGGAATATTATGTTTTCAAAATTTATATATTCTATAGTTGAGATTATGACCCTTGTCAATATCCAATGCTATTAGTAACTTTCTAATATATTAATCTAATTTGAAGAACTGTTCAAATTATCTATAATTCTAAACTCAATTTTGAGCGAGTTTCGATAGAATCTTTTAGAACTTGTCAAATTCAATCCTTAAAGAATTCCATATTTAGGTATTAATCGTATAAAATACATTTAGCATAATTGATAACAAGAAAAACCTAATATTTTACTTGGTTAACGTGACAAATAATCTTTGAATATTTGAACTCAAATTTCTAATCCTAATTCATTATTTAGTGAACGCAAAAAATAATTTGAGATACTTATATATAATAGATATAATATATATATATTATATATATATAGTATTATATATGTGCTCCAATCTTAATGAACGTATTATTGTTGTGGGATTCATGTGTGTTCCCGTATTATTTACTTACATCTCACCATGTCAAATATTCCTTCTAATCTATTTATTTGACTTACTTTGTGTATAAAAGACATTAAATCTATTTGTAAAATCTAATGTTCCAAAATTGTGTCTAATTCATATTTTAATGATATATCTTTGGGCGAGTGTATGTCATTTAATAGCAGATGCTTCGGTAATACCCCATGAGGTAATCCTAGTTTAACGTGTCCTAAGCTATTAAGAGTAGACTACTACTATAATACGTTGAAGGCCCTTGGAGTATTCTCCCACTCTTTAAAAACTACACATCCTTGCTCCAATACTCTAAAATAGATTTTTCTGTTTTATGCTGATTAGTTACTTGGGTAAATAAAAATGGAATAATATATAATGTTATTTTAAGATTTAAAGCATATCTATTTATTTGAGGAGCTATAAACACAAAACATTTAAGATTATTTACAATAAAAATTAAGTACCACACCATTGGGTATTAAACCTTATAGCTTTACTCATACCATAACAGCATTTGCTAACTAATACTAGTTTTAGTACTATACTAGTACTCATTTAAATAAATTTGTGAAATATATTACTATATTGAATATAGTTATTCAAACATTAATTGAATTTACCAGTACTACTATAAATTTAAGTTTTCTATGCTCACTTATAATTAGAAACATTTTAAGTGATCTAGTGTTCTTTTGATAAATCATATCATCAAGGACACTTTTGTTTACTAACGAGATACTACATGCGAAGGAATGTTCCTTTAAACTCGATTCCTGAACGTAATAACTATGAGTACTAAAGTAACAAACGAGAGTAACTTTAAAATAATTTGAATTTACCGTCACCCAAATAGATAAACACCAGATAACGACTCATCCATTCAAATTTACAAAAGTACAAGAGAAATTAATTTATGAAAAACATTTATATATTAATATAATATTTTTTTCACATACCCATCGAAAATAATATTATTTCAAAAGATATTATACATATAATTATATATTATATTAAGTAATTATATAATAATAATATCTACTAGATATATATATATTAATTTAATATATATAATATTTATATTATAAATATTTAATATTATATATATATATAATTAATATATAATTATATATATTATGTTATATATATTTCACACATTCACTACATCATCTAGCATAATCATGCATCTATCTATCAATACAATATTCATAATTCAACATACTTACTTCTACTCAAGGATATTGACAGAGCAATAAGTGCGTAAATATATTATATATATCGATAAACAACTAATAATCAAGCAGTATAACGAAATAGGAAGTCAAATGTGAGATTAAATAGAGTAAATCACAAAAGAAAAGCTACCTCTCATGGACGCCTTTTTATCCCTCACTGACCACTTTGTCTAGAGCGCATGTGTACATTAAAGTAAACCAAAGAGGTCGGGATTCGATCCTCCCTCGAAGGCTATTTGTCTTATAGTTTATGCCAGAATAGATGTAATAAGCATGGCGGTACGAACGCCTCATTAAAGAGATGATGAAATGATTCAATTACCAACAATCCTCGATTTAAAGAACAGATTGTCAGTTATCACCACTCATGTGCTAACCAAACGTCACCACCTAGATTAGAACAGAAACAGTGTAAATGATCTATTTATTTTCAACATTACTCTTTTGTAATCGGGAATTAACCTTTCGAGTAGTACGCCATGTGGGGTTCAATTTCTTTTTGATCCTCACACAATAGTGGTGCCTATAAACAAAGCCTTCACACAACTTTTCCACATGCCATATCTATATTAATTCCACTGCCATAATTTATTTCAAGCAAAGATAATTCGTTTGGAAATGTATTTACCGACTTTCACGAAATTAGATATTAGACTATCATTTCCCTGAACCTTTTTGATATTATTTGTGTTGTGCTGAAGTGTAATATGTAGTATAATTAATCATTTTCTTCATATAATGATTTATCTGCTAAATTTTCGTTCGTTTTTATTAAAGCAATCATTTTCAACGATTATTTATCACGTGACCTTATTAATTTATCCCTGATCATTCGTTCTCTCACACGTCATTTGCCAACTAACTTTCCAATAATTCGTTCCATTTTCACCTGTTTTCATCGAGGTGAGTCTATTGATCTTGTTTATTCATTTTTGAATTCTAATTTAACTATGATCGATTTTCATTTAACTGGAGTCTGACTTTCTCTCAAATAAACCTCGGAAGTTATTCACTCGATGATCCCAACACAATTCATTTTCTAAACTGTTACCCACGCTGATGACTTACCTGTCTTTTCGTTGAATCATTCCCGACATCTCTCGACCATTCGTTGAGAGTATCACCACTTCTGCAATTGCATCTTGAGGTATCTTCACTGGAAAATCGACATTCATATTATACATCTTCATCTACACGTTCAATGTAAGTCGAATGTCATTTACAAGATGACTCATATCTTTCTATCCATCTTTTACACAGGGTCTCTTTTTCAAGTTTTTTTGATCTTCCTGCTTCAAATCATCTAATCCACCACTGACAATTAAACTCTTCATGACTTCAACTTACACTTCAAATTTTTCATGAACAATTATATCTTATTACACAAACCTAATCACCTCTACTATAATATTCAGTATGTTCCCTACTGATAGACTAAATTCGAGAGGTGATATGATGATCATTTCGTTTACAATGTTCAATGGTTCATTCGTTGATCTATATATTCTTGCTATTATTCTCTAACAGATTATATATTAACTCCGTGACTATCACATTTTCATACATTCATCAAATAGCTAATGACGTTTTTTCACGATAGCTTTCATGTGTTAGTCAATTGATCTGAATTGAAATCTTAGATATAGCATCTCTTTAAGCACTATTCATTCTAAAGTAATACAGCTCTCTTCTTTATTAAATAATGTCCTACCACATATTTATTGAAATTGCAGCTTCAACCAGTGCTCCAATTTAGGTTCCACAATCACAATTCTGTGTTCTTTCATCTTTTGTCCTATTCAATCTAGCGCCAAACTCCATTATTTACAATGATCATACGATTTTTTCCCTATTAAACTAATATTAGAACTTCGACACCGCTTGATACCATGTCAAGACTCAACCTTTATCTTGAAAAACATGACACACGGATATCCAACACTAGTCAAGACTTTGTGTTATACAGGTGCTCCCTTCTGGCTCCCGCCCGGCAGAACCCTAGTCCTAGATCTCGACCCTATCTGACCGGTTGTCTACGTTTACTTTCAAACCCTCTTATTTTACATACCCTGCCACGCGTAAAGCTCTTCTTAATTAACTTTAATTTCATCTATCTAACATTAACTACTCTTACTCATTATATTATCTCTCCTAGACAGAGAAAAAGGCCAGAGCAAAATAATAAAATACATTGTGCATTAATAAATACGATTTTGAGTGTGCTGATAAAAAAACATCCATACTTTTAAACATGAGCTATACCCTTATCCAATCTCTAATATAACTTATATATTTCCGCTCCACTCGGGTATCTTTACGCCCAACCGGCTCCCATACTGGTATACTTTCTGAATGACAGAGGTGAAACTACACATTTATAATCATATCTGTAGAAGCTTTTAATAATGTAGACCATAAGAGAACAACCTTTAAATCACACATCTCACTGGTATCTCACTATTTCCTACATATTCAATCATATTATAATAAATCACTATTCGACCTCTATTTTTTTATCTTACAGACGCTTTTTACTTACAATATCATATAATACTTATTGAATTCATATTTCTAATGAAGTTCTTTTTATCCAACCACACTCAATATATTATCACTAAACCTGCCATGAGATTTCCCTTAATATAATCTATTATACGCTACTTAGTTGCCATAAATCCATATTAATTTACTAAAATACAAATTTTATATCTTTTCTATCTACTCAGTTCACATAGTTAATCATCATCATAATCTCAATGTTCTAGTCTTCATACGATTACCTCTGTTACAATCCCTAGATACGTCAAGCATGAATCATCAATTATCCACTATCCTAGACACGCACAATATTTCTCTTCTTCATATCCAAATATTAACGACCTCTCCTTCCTATCATTCACGCACATCATATCCAGATACTCCACCACCCAAAGTTATCTTAACGAATATTCTCGCACTAACCGCAACAAATTCTCATATAACTCTACCCCCAAAATACTACTCACGCATCACCCCTATATTCCCCTTACCACTTTATTAATCTCAGAAATCAGGACTCTACATACTACATTGAATTCCACAAATCTCTCATCTGAGAAAGCTTATATATTACCAACCCGGTACACAAAATACATACGATTTATTACGAGTACATACAATATCTTCGCCACACATCTCCTCAAAACTCGCAGAATACACTTCTACCTCGCCCACTAGGGTCCCCACAATATATAATATAAAATCATAACAATATAGAAAATTAAAAAATTACTATTCAGACTTGCAAGCGCCAACAGAAATATGTATTTTCCAAGAAGGTCTTTGCCAATAGCCTCCTGACTGAACAGTTATCCTTGCCTTATTATTGTAGCATTATAAGTATGTAGCCATCAGTATATTATTATATTAATTTAGAAAATTTTAACTCATAGATCTAACTTTCGACATTTTTAATAATCACTACGACAACACTACCACTCTATAAAAATGGAAAATAATAAAATGTATCTCAGCAGCATATTAATGCCGAAGATGTAGTTCTTGTCGAGTAGGACAACGATTAGACTGAGATGGATATCTTGAACTTGGTGTGTAAAAGTGTCCCAACGATTCGTTAAGGATCGATGGTAGAATTATACGATATCTGTAGTACCATACAAAGAGTCGAGTTAAGGTTATGGGCTAAGGAGTGTAACCTTTGCCCCTCCGGTGAATCCGCTAATACATTCTGTAGTACGAGCTGATGAGACCAACTTTGATGCTCCCAGAGTATTAAATTATAAATTCTTGTAGGGGGCTTAGGAACTTTGCTCACCTAATGATTCGTTATATTAATTAGTTCGCAATGCAATACACAATGGACACGGATAGATGCCCCGACGAAAACGTAGTATAAGATAAAGCTCTGTGATTGCAGGAAAGCATGTGTCTGTTGTCGTTTATAATTCATGCTTGTGGTAAGTACAATGGCAAAGTGAGTGCCGCTCGTGTTTCTTGCGCGCTTTTTGTCAAATATACACGCAGATATATCCACGTGTAATGAGAATTATAGTTAATGGAACTCAATTATGTGTGGGATATAAGAGCATGACCATAATCAGAGGAAACTATTCCCCATGCGTATGGAAAGAGAAGGAACCTAGCTAGAATGAGATCACACGGTTCTCATGGCGGTAGTTCACCTCGAGTGCATCGATACAGTGATAAAAAACCGTTTGATGAAATACTTATTACAGAGTGTATGTGTTATGAAAGAAAAGGGAAAATGATGAATACAATAGAAAGTATAGTAAGATGGTTTGTCATGTGAAAAGGATGATGATAGTCGGTTAGGTTAAGCGGATGTATAGTGTGAGTGTGTGGGAACCGACCTTGCGGCGGGACTGAAGAAAAATGGATGATAAACAGCAAAAGAAAGTCTGGAGGAGTGAAATGTGAGACAGGGGCGAGAAAAAGTGCATACTAGGAGTAAATGGCAGGGTTTGTGTAAGGAGGTATGGTTGGGCCCACCTGGGCCAAGAGATGAACCACCACATTGCGAAGATTATCATCAGTGGTTCACCCGTCGCGGTCCCGTGAGCTCTAGGGTGGATTTTCATGCTGTAACACGTCCGAGAATCATACGTGCCACTAATTATCCACGTAATATAAAAGAAGTATAGAAGGCTAAGCTTGGTATTACTGTTCGTCAATATTAGTAGATATACAAAATTCGCATATTTACATTTATCAACTTAAGCTATTTTCAGATTTCGTCAAATTTTGTAACATGGTTTAAATGATGATTTGGCCGAAATTGCAGTTCCCAATCCACGCAGTTTTTTGTCGGCTATAAAAATGAAAAGTAAATATGAGTAATATAGTTGCATGATTTTATTATTAATTTTTTATAGTACTGATTTGCAGATTTAAATTTATCTATATCTATTAGAACATTTATAATAATATATATATAATATATATGAAATGTATATATATATATATATATAATAGTATATATATAGTATTAATAATAATATTATATAATATATATATATATAAATATATAATATATATTATATATATAATAATTAATAATAAGATTATATATATAATATATAGTATATATATATATATATAATATATATTTAATATATATATATAATTATATTAATATAATGATATAATTATTAATATTATATATATATGTCTATATATACCCCTCTATATATTCCCTATCCCTTATATATATATATATATATATTATTATATATTGAATATATAGTATAATATAATATATATATAATATATATATAGTATATTAATTATATAATATAAAGTAATGGACACTTACATTCTAAATAAATATAGTATAAATATTTATTTATGAAAATAACATTATATAAATATAAATAAATATATAATTATAATATAAATACGTAGAAAATTGATAAAAAGAAAATAAAAAAAATATTGAATTAAAAATGACCAAATGTATACTTAGCCAATTACCTAGTCAACATAATACAAAGTATACAAATACCTAAAGTACTAAATATGTTACTATAATACAAGATACAGATATAGTTATTAGAATACGAATCTCCCAAGTGACAAGAATAATTCGATCGAAAGTACTCCCAACAGTGTATTAGTTTACATTAATCCTCAATATAGTACGTATCAAATATAAGCTATTACAACCTAAAGAAACCACCATATAATGAATTAATAATAATAAAAATAATAAATATATATTAATAAAATAATAATAAACATAAAATAATAATATATAATAATTAATAATAAATTATTGAATGAATAACTTAAGTAAATAAGTAGTTTAAACCTCTTTTATCTTTTCCGAAGTTATATTATATTCTTTATTATTATTATTAGTATTATTATTATTTTATATTATTTATCTTATTATTGAGTTTATTTTATATTATTATTCATTATTATTATCTAAATTAAACCTTACTATGTATTATTTTTTATATTTAATTATTTTTTCTATTATTATATTATAATTTATTAATTATTATTTATATTTAATTTGTTATTATTAATTATATTTTAAATTTAATAAATATATTATTAATTATTATTTATTACTAATATTATATTAATATTATTATATAACACTGCCCTATTGTAGCCCGATAATGGACGCTGCTTGGAGTAGTCTTGTTTTGATATTACCTATGTGAGTAGTTCGTGTATAGAGCTCGATTCCCTCTTCTATAGGTCATATAAGGGATAGGAGAACATTGGCTAATACATAGCAAGATTAAATAGTTGGTTAATAAATTGACATTATATCATATTCAAAATACCCATTATTATTCCTCTTAATATGAATTAATACTTGAAGATACTGTCAATTTATATATAATAGCTTTAGATATTGAGCCTTGTGACCCAATTAATCAGTTCTATAAGGTTTTCAATGCTAATTCTTTTTACTACAAACTTGTCAAAAAATTTTTCAATCCTAATATACATTTTGTGAGTAATTACAGTAAATTTATTTTATCGTGTAAATAAGTTTTACAAATTAAAAAATACTTTTAAATATGGATTTATGCATTGAATTTACGTATAAAATAATTGTCGAACTTCATGTTTCAATCCTAATTCATTGTGTTATATTACGGTAATGATCTTTTTGCGTTTGATCAAATTTTAAATCAGCTTATTTTCTATTGGCTTTGTGTTAAATAAATCTTATCTCACTATCATGTCAATATTTAATTCTACTTTAGGTTATCGTAATATAATTAATCTAGTCAAAACTTGCCAAAATTTTGTTTTTATTTTAATACTTATTTAATATATATATCTTTATAGAGTTAATTCACAAATAAGTAGTGAAGAGGGGGATAGAAGATAAATCATTATTTTATATATATAGGATATTACACTATATTAAATATACACTACACAATACTTTAGAAATAAGGTTTTACTATGATTTTATATGGATACTGCTGTTAAAGAAAAAGGAATATATATATAGTATATATATATAATATTAAATATATATATATAATATATAAATATATAATAATTATTATATAATATTATATATTTATATTATATATTTAATTAATATATTATATTTCAGAAAGTTACTGTTTTGTTTTGTTAAATTAATGAGAGTTCTTTATTTTTGTCTG
>JABUQX010074541.1:52500-53718 GCA_015478945.1 Trachelipus rathkii | reverse complement strand
CCACATGGGATGGAACCCAACAAAACTCAATGTTATGATTCTGCACAGGCAACAAGCACAAGGACTTTGAAACGGCAGAGACCAAAGGGTTTCGGATCGATCAGTCAAGCAACGCCTGGAGAGGGCTTCGAAAATCGTAAAAGATGGTATAGTTAACGCAATGGGTGATGGTATTGATTCTGTTCACCGCCTTGGACACCGCTATCAGTGCAGCCAAAAAAACAGACAAATACGGTATAAGGGTGTGGGGGACAGTAATGTCCGGAAGCACAGCTGAAGCCTCCACCCTTCCATTCGTCTTGGAACCATCGGTGTAAACCGCTATAGAGTCACTATAGACCTCCGCATGGGACAGAAAGAATTCTTAAACTGCACCGGGTGTGCCTCCAAGTTTGTCAAAGACTGGATCCCGTTGCAGAGAGATGGAAGCGAATAAACCCAGTTTGAATGAATAAAGATAAAATCATAGTGCTTGCCCGCTCGCTGAGGAACGTTGATGAAAGAAAAGATGGAAGTAACAACCACAGCAAATGGCCAGTAAGAAGTGTTGTGATGGACGCGCTCTATTATAGATGTCAAAGCCGATGAGGTAAGAATCTGAATACGGATGAACCGAGAGAACATTAGCTGCTCTCTCCGCAGGGATAAGAGCATCATCTCTGCCTCCACCTCCTCCTCCAGATTTTCCCTCGGAGAGGAACGAAATTCCTCTGACTTGGCCTCTCAGACCTACGAAGAATGGGGTCAAGAAGATGGAGGTAGGACTAATTGTTCACTACATGGCACAAATCCATAGTCTAGTTTAACTGCACCAGCATGATGTAAATGTGAACATGGGTTTTCCTGTCCGCATCCCAGAATTTGAGGAGGTGCCAAGAGACACAAGGCAACAGCGGCAATTAGCTTTGAAGAGAGAAATGCGAGGGAAGGTACGAGGCCTAATGAGCGCAGACCCAAGAACTCACCGCCACCTATTAATGGATACGGTAGCCATAGAAGAGTAATATATGAAGCGATTACAGCGTGACCCTACGACAAGTGATTTCTCGGAAAAAGCCTTCGGCTGTAGTTTTCTGATGTTGGAAAATGTAAAGCCAAGCGCAGAACACCAGGAGGAAACCCTATCAATGGCGAGCTGAAGTTAACGCACCATACAAGGAAGTTTAGCTCCAGAGATGTACAGGGCAAGATCGTCAACATAGATGGAGCAGCGCACTG
>JABUQX010074541.1:37500-47500 GCA_015478945.1 Trachelipus rathkii | reverse complement strand
AGTATATATATACATATTATATATATTATTATTATTATATATATATATTATATATATATATATATATATTATATTATATTATTATTATTATTATTATTACTATTATTATATATATATATATATATATATAGGGATATACTTGCTAGATTGGTGGCTTATTTTATGAGCAAGCACCCTATATAAGAGGATGGTAATTTAGAAATCCATATTTGAAATTATATTTTTATTCAACATAAGTAAAATATGCAGTGAAAGTAAAAAGTAACAAAAGTTCCTTCTGTTGAGATACTCTTTGTAGGCGAATTGCAAGTCGCAGCCTTTTCCAGTGCGTTTTTCAAACTTGCCTCTGACTCTTCGTTTAGCGGCGAAAATTTGTGATCGAAATTCAAGTCGCAGCCTTTTCCTTGAAGTTTATCGCTCTTGCCGGGAGGATTTCTGAAGAGAGTATCTTGAGTGAGATTTTCTTTTGATTCTTAATAATTTGATCTGACTGACTTTATCTGACTGAAGAGTATCTCAAAAGAACGAGTTTATATATATTTTCACTTTGACTTATGCTAAAATTTTGCTCGCGCAAATCTTAGCATAAGTACGAACATAAATTAAAATTATTTTACAAAGTTATAATGGAGTACTACATTACTTCCTGCGCTAAACACGGAGTGAGAAAGTATGTTATAATAATTATACAAGAAATAATAACTAAAATACATAGTTATACTTTCAAATGCAAACATATCTAATTATGTCCGAAGACATAAGTAGACATATAAACATTTGAAGGCAAAAATAGTATACATGAAATTTGAAGAATATTCAAATACGAGCATAACTGGTTACATCCGAAGATCTAAACATATATACAAGTATTTGAATACATATAAATACAATAATGTTATATATACAGAAAATAAAAAGTGCATTTAAACACAAGCATATTTGGTTATATCCGTTAGATATAAACAAACATACAAACATTTAAATGCATAAAAGTACAAAAATGTTAATACATAATAATTATTGATATGAAACAATTGAATTATTCACAAGTTAAATAGGCCACATTGATCGAACCATTAAATCCAAGGAAAGGTCCAGTATAAGACGTTTCTAACGTATCCATGATTTGACCAATGCGCACGTAGTTTTCAAAGTTGTAGTTACGAGAGAAACATTGCTTGACATATGTAGAGACGAAGTTGCTTGAAGTTTAGGTTCTTTATTTGAAAAATTTCTTCATACATAAAAGGGAGAGGTCACAGAACCATTTAGAATTCGAAAAGGAATCAAAGTTCGTAGTGGAATTCAAAAATGAATTTCTGCCCATAATCCAAACTTAAAATGATGAAAGAAATCTATACCGTAAAGGAAGTTACATATGTAGAGGCGAAGTTGCTTGAAATTTAGGTCCTTTATTTGAAAAATTTCTTCATACATAAAAGGGAGCGGTCACAGAACCATTTAGAATTCGAAAAGGAATCAAAGTTCGTAGTGGAATCCAAAAATGAATTGCTGCCCATAATCCAAACTTAAAATGATGAAAGAAATCCATACCGTAAAGGAAGTTACATATGTCTGACGATGAATCCTCGAACTGTGAGAGTTGTGAAAAGATGAAGACCATAATCCAAAAATAAAATGAAAATTTTAATTCGTTTGCTTGAGTCATTTTCTCCGAGTGTTCTGATTGGGATTTTGTGTTATTGTAGTTTTTTCTTTTTCTTCATTTTGTGTTTTTCAGAAGGCATTGATTGAAATGTGGGTGTTCTTCTCCGGGTTCACCAATTATATAGGGTACGACTTGCCAGCTTCTTTTATGAGCAAGCACCCTATATAAGAGGATGGTAATTTAGAAATCCATATTTGAAATTATATTTTTATTCAACATAAGTAAAATATGCAGTGAAAGTAAAAAGTAACAAAAGTTCCTTCTGTTGAGATACTCTTTGTAGGCGAATTGCAAGTCGCAGCCTTTTCCAGTGCGTTTTTCGAACTTGCCTCAGACTCTTCGTTTAGCGGCGAAAATTTGTGATCGAAATTCAAGTCGCAGCCTTTTCCTTGAAGTTTATCGCTCTTGCCGGGAGGATTTCTGAAGAGAGTATCTTGAGTGAGATTTTCTTTTGATTCTTAATAATTTGATCTGACTGACTTTGTATCTGACTGAAGAGTATCTTAAAAGGACGAGTTTATATATATTTTCACTTTGACTTATGCTAAAATTTTGCTCGCGCAAATCTTAGCATAAGTACGAACATAAATTAAAATTATTTTACAAAGTTATAATGGAGTAATACATATATATATATATATATATATATATATATATATATATATATATATATATATATATATATATATATATATTATATATATATATATATATAAGAGATATATATATATATATATATATATATATATATATATATATATATATATATATATATATGAGAGACGACGCACCAAAGTTCGTGCTACTCGTGCTACTCGTGCTCAGCACGAGTTTACATTATAGAAACTATCTATTTTTACAAATTTTATAATGTTACGATAAAATTTTCTTATTTTTTTACATTATTACATAATAAATATAAAAGATTATGACAAATTAAAACGAAAAATATAAGTATAACCCGTATTAAATAACGCTTTTAACCCATTAAAAATGGAGGCATCTCTGCTCAAAGAAGAGAGCGGGGAACGTCGGACGGTTTCCGAATTCTGAATTTGCAGTACAAAATTTGTTTATAAATAGTGTTTATAATAATATGTTTAAATTCTATACATTATAAATATATACTTTTATAGTAGTATAGGGTGGACAACTGACAGCCAAACTGAAATCCAGAAGTTGCAACCGGAAGTTGCAACCGGAAGTTGCACATGTTGCAAAGCAACATTTTGCAACATCCGGTTTTTCAAGCTTGACGTGTCAAGGTTAGGGTTTTTAAGGTCGGTGAGACCGAATTTAAGGTCTGGAAGACCGACTTCAGAGGTTTTGAGCCTGAACTCATGGGTTTTACCCCCAAAAGGGGGGCGGAGCCCCTAAAGGGGGCTTTTGGTTCCTAGAAGGGTTTAAATAATCGCAGAAGACTGAAACTTGGAGGCTGGGTAGAGGAGTCGGAGTCTGTGAAGACGGAGTTGGAGTCGGATTCGGGTTCGGAGTCTAGAGACCCCGGAGGGGGGTCCCCAGTTGGAAAAAGAAGAAATGCATGGAATGCAAAACAGAGGAAGAAGAAGAAAGGAAGAAGAAGAAAGGAAAAAGAATGAGGAAGGAGGAAGGAAGAAGAACGAGGAAGGTGGAGTAGGAGAAGGATTCAGAGTTGGTACTGGCACCGATGCTGGAGCCAGTGCGGTGCCTAGTTAGTAAACATCATTCGTTTAATAATACAATATCATTACTGTTTACATAACTGCTTCTGTTCTATCATGTACATATCGTTAATTGCATTGCATCTTGCAAAGATAACCCGTCTTTCTAAATGTTGAAGACAGACATTTCTATTTTCAAATCTCATTTTCTTTTTATAAACGTTAACTAATATAATTTTTTTTCCCTAAGTTGAAACATACATACACTGTATTTTTTTTTTTTTACATTTATACTTTGTGTTTAATTTCATTATTTTAATTTTTATTTTTAACTTTTTTTTTTTACTATTTTTTTATAAGTTTAATTATTTTGTTTTATTTTTACTATAAAAATTTATTTATTTTGTTTTATTTGCTTTAAACATTTTGTTTTTACTAAAAAATTTATTCTTTTTATGTTTATAACTTAAAAAATTTGCATTTTTACATACCTTAAAGCAGTAAATCAGTAAATCAGTAAATCAAACTGTAACCAGCCACCCTCCATACCTTCCACGATCTATTGATCTATTGATCTATTGATTAAAGTCATATTTTGTACAACATAACACAAAAACTTTTATTTATTTTGTTTTGTTTCTTTAAACATTTTGTTTTTACTAATATTTTATGCTTTTCATGTTTATAACTTAAAAAATTTGCATTTTTACATACCTTAAAGCAGTAAATCAGTAAATCAGTAAAGCAGTAAATCAGTAAATAAGTAAATCAGTAAATCAGTAAATCAGTAAATCAAACTGTACCCAGCCACCTTCCTATCCTTCCATGATCTATTGATCTATTGATCTATTGATCTATTGATTCAAGTCATATTTTGTATAACATAACACAAAACTTTTATTTATTTTTGTTTTGTTTCTTTAAACTTTTTGTTTTTACTAAAAAATTTATTCCTTTTATGTTTATAACTTAAAAATTTGCATTTTTACATACCTTAAAGCAGTAAATCAGTAAATCAGTTAACCCAAACTGCCTTCCAGCCACCTTCCTATCCTTCCATGATCTATTGATCTATTGATTTATTGATCTATTGATTCAAGTCATATTTTGTATAACATATCTCAAAAACTTTTATTTATTTTTGTTTTGTTTCTTTAAACTTTTCGTTTTTACTAAAAAATTTATTTATTTTTGCTTATTCTGTTTAAAATATTTTGTTTTTACTAAAAAATTTATTCTTTTTATGTTTATAACTTAAAAAAATTTGCATTTTTACATACCCTCTAAAGCAGTAAATCAGTAAATCAGTAAATCAAATCACCCTCCCCACTCCATCCTTGATCTATTGATCTATTGATCTATTGATCTATTGATCTATTGATCTATTGATTAAAGTCATATTTTGTACAACATAACACAAAAACTTTTATTTATTTTGTTTTGTTTCTTTAAACATTTTGTTTTTACTAAAAAAATTATTCTTTTCATGTTTATAACTTAAAAAATTTGCATTTTTACATACCTTAAAGCAGTAAATCAGTAAATCAGTAAATCAAACTGCCCTCCATACCCTCCTACCCTTCCATGATCTATTGATCTATTGATCTATTGATTCAAGTCATATTTTGTATAATATAACACAAAACTTTTATTTATTTTATCCCTCCTACCCTTCCATGATCTATTGATATATTGACCTATTGAGCTATTGATCTATTGATCTATTGATTCAAGTCATATTTTGTATAACATAACACAAAAACTTTTATTTATTTTGTTTTTGTTTTCTTTAAACATTTTGTTTTTACTAAAAATTTATTCTTTTTATGTTTATAACGTAAAAATTTGCATTTTTACATACCCTAAAGCAGTAAATCAGTAAATCAGTAAAGCAGTAAATCAGTAAATCAGTAAATCAAACTGCCTTCCAGCCACCTTCCTATCCTTCCATGATCTATTGATCTATTGATCTATTGATCTATTGATTCAAGTCATATTTTGTATAACATATCTCAAAAACTTTTATTTATTTTGTTTATAACTTTAAACATTATGTTTTTTTACTATAAAAATTTATTTATTTTGTTTTATTTGCTTTAAAACATTTTGTTTTTACTAAAAAATTTAAACTTTTTATGTTTATAACTTAAAAAATTTGCATTTTTACATACCTTAAAGCAGTAAATCAGTAAATCAGTAAATCAGTAAAGCAGTAAATCAGTAAATCAGTAAATCAAACTACCCATTCCACCCTCCTACCCATCCATGATCTATTGATCTATTGATCTATTGATCTATTGATTCAAGTCATATTTTGTATAACATAACACAAAAACTTTTATTTATTTTGTTTTGTTTTCTTTAAACATTTTGTTTTTACTATAAAAATTTATTTATTTTGTTTTATTTTTACTATAAAAATTTATTTATTTTGTTTTATTTGCTTTATACATTTTGTTTTTACTAAAAAATTTATTCTTTTTATGTTTATAACTTAAAAAATTTGCATTTTTACATACCTTAAAGCAGTAAATCAGTAAATCAGTAAATCAAACTGCCCTTCATACCCCCTACACTTCCATGATCTATTGATCTATTGATTCATGTCATGTTTTGTATAACATATCTCAAAAGCTTTTATTTATTTTTGCTTATTCTGTTTAAAACATTTTGTTTTAACTAAAAAATTTATTCTTTTTATGTTTATAACTTAAAAATTTGCATTTTTACATACCTTAAAGCAGTAAATCAGTAAATCAGTAAATCAAACTGCCCTTCATACCCCCCTACACTTCCATGATCTATTGATCTATTGATCTATTGATTCATGTCATGTTTTGTATAACATATCTCAAAAGCTTTTATTTATTTTTGCTTATTCTGTTTAAAACATTTTGTTTTAACTAAAAAATTTATTCTTTTTATGTTTATAACTTAAAAAATTTGCATTTTTACATACCTTAAAGCAGTAAATCAGTAAATCAGTAAATCAAACTGTATCCAGCCACCCTCCTACCCTTCCATGATCTATTGATCTATTGATCTATTGATCTATTGATTCAAGTCATATTTTGTATAACATATCTCAAAAGCTTTTATTTATTTTGTTTTGTTTTCTTTAAACATTATGTTTTTACTATAAAAATTTATTTATTTTGTTTTATTTGCTTTAAACATTTTGTTTTTACTAAAAAAATTTATTCTTTTTATGTTTATAACTTAAAAAATTTGCATTTTTACATACCTTAAAGCAGTAAATCAGTAAATCAGTAAATCAAACTACCCTCCATACCCTTCCATGATCTATTGATCTATTGATCTATTGATCTATTGATTCATGTCATGTTTTGTATAACATAACACAAAACTTTTACTTATTTTGTTTTGTTTCTTTAAACATTTTGTTTTTACTAAAAAAAATTATTCTATTTATGTTTATAACTTAAAAAAATTTGCATTTTGTACATACCTTAAAGCAGTAAATCAGTAAATCAGTAAATCAGTAAATCAGTAAATCAGTAAATCAGTAAATCAAAGTACCATCCAGCCACCCTCCTACCCTTCCATGATCTATTGATCTATTGATCTATTGAGCTATTGATCTATTGATCTATTGATTCATGTCATATTATAAGTATCTTTTTGTATAACATAACATAAAAACTTTTATTTATTTTGTTTTGTTTTCTTTAAACATTATGTTTTTACTATAAAAATTTATTTATTTTGTTTTATTTGCTTTAAACATTTTGTTTTTACTAAAAAATTTATTCTTTTTATGTTTATAACTTAAAAAATTTGCATTTTTACATACCTTAAAGCAGTAAATCAGTAAATCAGTAAATCAGTAAAGCAGTAAATCAGTAAATCAGTAAATCAAAGTACCATCCAGCCAACCTCCTACCCTTCCATGATCTATTGATCTATTGATCTATTGAGCTATTGATCTATTGATCTATTGATTCATGTCATATTATAAGTATCTTTTTGTATAACATAACATAAAAACTTTTATTTATTTTGTTTTGTTTTCTTTAAACATTATGTTTTTACTATAAAAATTTATTTATTTTGTTTTATTTGCTTTAAACATTTTGTTTTTACTAAAAAATTTATTCTTTTTATGTTTATAACTTAAAAAATTTGCATTTTTACATACCTTAAAGCAGTAAATCAGTAAATCAGTAAAGCAGTAAAACAGTAAATCAGTAAATCAAACTATCATCCAACTACCCTCCTACCCTTCCATGATCTATTGATCTATTGAGCTATTGATCTATTGATCTATTGATTCATGTCATATTTTGTACAACATAACACAAAAATAAATTCTTTGTTGTAGCTATTGTTGTTGAAATGTCGCGTTTGTTGTTGCATTTGTTGCAGTTGTTGATGTTGTTGTTGAAATGTTACGTTTGTTGTTGCTGTTGTTGTTGTTGTTGTTGTTGTTGTTGTTGTTGTTGTTGTTGTTGTTGTTGTTGTTGTTGTTGTTAAATATATCATACGTTTAATTTGTTGTTGTTGTTGTTGTTGTTGTTGTTGTTGTTGTTGTTGTTGTTGTTGTTGTTGTTGTTGTTGTTGTTGTTGTTGTTGTTGTTGTTGTTGTTAAATATATCATACGTTCAAGTTAAATGAAAATATAACACTTTTTTAAGTTATAAAAATAAAAATGTTAATTCTTACATTAACATGTAATATTGTAACTAAACAAAAATACAGCCATCTCTAACCCAACTGACATATTCGTTAACAATGTAACTTAAATTAAAAGTTTTCTCATCCTTACAGCAAGAAGAGGCTCCACAGCAATCTCAGTCTTTACTATACACACAACCGCTCAAAATATATTATTATTATTATTATTATTATTATTATTATTATTATTATTATTATTATTATTATTATTATTATTATTATTATTATTATTATTATTATTATTATTATTATTATTATTATTATTATTATTAGTATATTATTATTATTATTGTTATTATTATTATTATTATAATAACTATATATATATATATATGCATTATACAAATCTAACATACCACACACACACACATTATATTGGATATACATACATATTATTATTATACATATTAGTATTGGTAATATCAATAAGACATATCATTAATAATTATAGACACTTTCGTTTCATTAGATTGAGTAATCATATCGTATTAATCTTGCATCAGTTCATGACTGTTGTTTCTATGATGTCGCTAAATGTAACATTTTCTAAATTGCTGATGGAATATTTTTACATTTTTCACATGTTTAATATAAACATTTCGTTTTGTTATGTATTTTCTACGTTTTATTATTTTTATATTTATTTGCTGTTATTTATTTGTTTTATATTTTTAGTCTCAAGTGGGTTTCAAAGAAGCTTGATTTCAGAAGTTTTTAAATAATGATAGATCATTTTGATGGCTTCACCGATTCCAATGATTACTTTGCCTTTGCAATGATAAATCATCCTTTTCATGTGTTTGAGCTGACTGAAAATGCTAATGAAAGAGTACTTGACAGCACACTTATATATCACTGCAGTTTTCAGAGTGCCATATTGACGGCACTGAATCCTGTAAGCGATTCCAGAACCTGGAAAGTGCTAATTGGTTTCCAGGAACTGGAAACTGGAAACAGATATATATATATATATATATATATATATATATATATATATATATATATATATATATTTTACATTTATATATATATAATTTATTTATATATATATATATATATATATATATATATATATATATATATATATATATATATTTTATATATATATATATATATATATATATATATATATATATATTTCTGTTTCAGTTACTATATTCCAATCCTTCCAGGATTCCAGTGCCATCCAATATAGCACTCTAACTACAGCGATATATCGAACAAATGTTATTAATAATTTTCTTTCGATTATATTTTTCAGTCAACCAGAGCACGTAGAAAGATGATTTAAACATCGATATAGGGGTAAAAAACATCGATAAATCGATTGAAACCATCAAAAATGATCTATCGATTATTTAAAACCTTCTAGGAATCAAAAAAAACCCTTTTGGGGTGTAAATCCCTTGAGTTCAGGCTCAAAATAAATAAATAACTAACTTTTAACAAAATATAAATATAAGGAATAATAGAAACGTAAAAGAAAATACATAACAAAACGAAATGTTTATATTAAACATGTGAAAAATGTAAATGTCTTCCAACGAGGTTTAGAAAATGTTACACATTTGCTTGACATCATAGAAATAACAGTCATGTGATCAGTAAGTTAGTACGATGATTGCCAGGCTAATGTAATAAGTAAAGTGTCTATAATTATTGTGAGTGTCTGTGTGTGTGTGTGTGTGTGTGTGTGTTTGTGTGTGGTATGTTAGATTTGCTATGTACATATACATATACACACACACACACACACACACACACACACACACACACACACACACACACACACACACACACACACACACACACACACAATAATTATAGACACTTTACTTAATACATTAGCCATGCAATCATCGTAATAATTGAGATTGCTATGTCGTCTTCTGCTGGTAAGTTGAAACTTTTAATTTTAGTTACATTGTTAACGAATGCTGTATGTCAGTTAGGTTAGGATGATATGTATTTTTGTTTAGTTTTCAATATTACAATG
>JABUQX010074541.1:10000-22500 GCA_015478945.1 Trachelipus rathkii | reverse complement strand
TTCTCTTCCTCTTTTTTCTGACTGATATTTTCAGTTTTATAATATACTACGAGCTTATCGTTTTCGTTTTCTTTGATGGTATTGGTAAATAAATTATTTAAAGTGTTCTTTATAGTTTTCTCTATAATATATTGGGGGAAGTTATTGTTTATTAGATTCTGCGTTATTCTTTTAATTTCTATATCAAAAAGGGTCCAGTCAGACGATATCTTAAACGCTCGGTGAACTAAAGTCTTTATGGTAGCAATTTTGTAGTTTAGAGGAGTGAAAGAGTCGAAATTCAAGTATGTTCCTTTATCTGTAGATTTAACGTAGACACTTCTATCAATTTTTCATCCTCTTTAATTTTAATATTAACATCTAAGAAATTAATGTAGTTATTTTTTGCTCTTTCAAAAGTAAATTTTAAACCACTGAGATCTTCTATTTTGGATTTGAACTCTTGAATATGTTCTGGATCGTTAAATATTACAAAGGTGTCGTCTACGTATCGAATGTAAAAGAAAGGATTGAATGGGGCGTTTTCATTAAAAATTTTGTTTTCTACCGATGACATGTAGAAATCTGCGAAAGTTGGTCCTAAAGGTGATCCCATAGATACGCCATTTTTTTGAATATATGTTTTACCATTGAAGCTGAAAGGTGGATGTAACGCCACTTATATCGGATACACAACGAATACCCTCAACATGAGAATGTCGCAACATAAGTATAAGCCGAGCAAAATATTTCAACATTTTAATGAAGAACACCACAAAAATCCCGATAACAGCATAAAAGAGGGCTTCTCCATCATAACAAGAAAAAATTATTTTTATGAATTGCGCCTAGGAGAATCGTTGCTCTTAAGGAAACATAAACCAGTGATAAACATAAAATATAACGAAATGTCCAATTTTTTAAACATCTTTAAATGACAAAAAGTCAATGTAAGTTAACTTTTCTAACTTTTAAATTTATTAATTTTATTTATTTATTTTTGTTATTAGTTTACACGATATTTATTTTATCAAAATTGTTAAAATATTAAAAATAAAATTTATTCCTTGAAAATGTCCGAAGTGTACGGACGAAAGCTTGGTACTATACTTAAATCAATTGTTTTATTTTATTCAAGAATAATACTAAAGAAAATTTCTTGTGCCAGAGTTATTGTGTAAGCATTCTTACCAATATCGATAGTTAAAATAAATGATGATATTGAGTTTTTAATAATAATAATAATAATAATAATAATAATAATAATAATAATAATAATAATAATAATAATAATAATAATAATAATAATAATAATAATAATAATAATAATAATAATAATAATAATATTAATAATAATAATAATAATACTTACACACACACACACAATAACAACAACAATAATAATAATAATAATAACAATAACAACAATAATAACAATAATAATAATAATAATAATAATAATAATAATAATAATAATAATAATAATAATAATAATAATAATAATAATAATAATAATAATAATATTATTATTATTATTATTATTATTATTATTATTATTAATATATAATAATAATAATAATATTAATAATAATAATAATAATAATAATAATAATAATAATAATAATAATAATAATAATAATAATAATAATAATAATAATAATAATAATAATAATAATAATAATAATAATAATAATAATAATAATAAATAAATAATAGTAATAATAATAATAATAATAGAATGAAGATCACTATGACACACACACACACACACACACACGACAAAGATACAATAATAACACACACACACACACACACACACACACACAATAATAATAATAATAATAATAATAATAATACACACACACACACACACACAGTACACACGATAATAATAATAATAATAATAATAATAATAATAATAATAATAATAATAATAATAATAATAATAATAATAATAATAATAATAATAATAATAATAAAACACACACACACACACACACACAATGACAATAATACACACAATATCGACCATAAACCGCGCACTCTAGAAGGATTAAATAATGGTATTGCATGGGTGTTTACAAGGAAATATGTTATTTGCAAGATGTTAAAGGATTGTACAACTGTACATAGAGTTTTAAACCCTGATGACTTACAATCTTTCATTGAATCTTAACTATTATTTGGACTAGTTTAAATCAATGATTTATGCTATGGTTTGATTGTTGACGCATAGCATGTCTTAGAGACACATTATTATTTTTGTATTTGTTTTAACAAATATACATTAATTTTTATTTGTAGATGTTAATGTTAGTATTATGATTGCTATTTATTGCTATTATTATTATTATTATTTATATATTATTATTATTATTATTATATATTGATTAATATATTTATTTATTATTATGTATTTTTATGTTATGATAGCAATATGCATTTATTATATTATTATATTAATTATTATATTATTATTTTTATAATATTATTATATTATTATAATATTATTATTCTAATAGCTGATTAATATTATCTTTAATTGTGCTATTCTTTGCTATTTATTTATTATATTATTTTATTATTATTATTATTAGTATTATTATGTATTATTCATTATTATTTATTATTATTACTATTATTTTATAATATTAATTATTATTATATTATATTATATTATTATTATTATTATTTTTTTTCTATTATTATTATTATTATTATTATTATTATTATTATTATTATTATTATTATTATTATTATTATTATTATTATTATTATTATTATTATTATTATTATTATTATTTTTATAATTATTATTATTATTATTATAATTATTATTATTTATAGGGATAATATTATCTTTAATATGTGCTATTTTTTGCTATTATTATTATTATATTATTATTATTATTATTATTATTATTAATTAAATTATTATTAATTATTATTAATTTAATTTATTTGTAATTAAATTTTGAAATATTTAATAGTATTATTATTATAATTTCTAATATATTATATTTTATTATTTCTTATTATTTATTATATATTACTTTTTTCTATTTTATTTACTGGATTCTTTCTATTTTTATTATTATTATTATTATTGATTATTACTTATATTTTATTATTAGTTTTATATTATTATTATTATTACTTATTGTATTATTATATGTTATTTTATTATTATTTTATTATTATTTATTATATTATTATTGATTCTATCATTATTACATTATTATTATTTAATTATATTACTTATTTATTATTTATTATTATTATGTATATTATTCATTATTATTATTATTATTATTTTATTATTAGTATTAATTATATAGTATGGATATATTATTATTATTATTATCATTATTATTATAACGATATTATTATTATTATTATTATTATGTATATTAATTATCATTTATTATTATTCATTATTATTATTATTATTATTATTATTTAATTATTATTATTCTATATTATTATTATATATATTATTATTATTATTATTTGATTATTATTATTATTGTAATTCTGTATTATAACATTATTTATTATTAAACATTATTATTATTATTTACCAATCTTAAAAACGATCTATTTACGTTCTAACCACTTCACATTATAATATTTTTATATATTTATTATTATTTGAAAACTTTTAATATAAGTTATTATACATGATTATTATTCAATTTATTATTATATTATTATTATGATATATTATTATTATTATATATTATTATTATTATTATTAATTATTATTATTATCTATATTATTATTTATTATTATATTATATTAACATTATTATAATTATGATTAACATTATTATTATTATTAGTTATTAACATTATATTATATTATTATATATATATTTATGATGTTTGAAGGATTTCTGCCATTTTTGTGGGAATAAATATAATTTTGCAGACTATTATTATTTTGATATTATTATATATTATTATCGATCATATTTATTAATTATTATCTTATATTATTTTTATCTATTATACTTATTATTATCTTATCACATTCATTAATATCTATTATTATTTTTAACTATAATAATTATACCACTCATAATGACAACATTGTCATATTTTTGTTATTATTATTATTTATTATTATTATTATTAATTATTTATTATTATATTATTTATTATTATATATTATTATTATTAGTATTATTATTATTATTATTATTATATATTATATTATTATCATTTATTATTATATATTCTATTATTATTATTATGTATTTTTATTTTTATTATTATTATTATTCATTTTTTATTATTATTATTATTATTATTGGATTATTATTATTATTATTTATATTATTATTAATATTTATTATTATATAATTATTATTATTATTATATGTTATCATATTATATTATTATTAAAATATTATCTATTATTACTATTATTTATATTATATTATTATTATTCTTATCTATTATTATTATTATTATATTATATTATTATTATTATATTAATTATTATTATTATGGATTATTATTATTATTATACTTATAATTAGTTATTAATTTATTATTCATTATTATTATTATTATATATTATTATTATATTCATTATTATTATTATTATTATAATTATTATATTATTATTTTATTATTATTATTAATATTATTATTATATTATTGTTATATTATTATTATTAGTATTATTGATATTATTATTATTATTATTATTATATTATTATTATATCATTATTATTATTATATTATTATTATTATTATATTATATTATTATATTATATATTATTATATTATCTATTATTATTATTATTACTATTACTATTATTTTATTTTGTGTTTTATTATTATTATTGATTATTATTATTATTATTATTATTATTATTTTATTATGATTATTATTATTATTATTATTTGATTATTATATTATTATTATTATTATTATTATTATTACTTATTTCTTATATTATTATATATATTAATTATATTATTATTATTATTATATTATATTATTATTATATTATTTTATATTAATTATTATATAAAATTATACTTTATTCTTATAACTAAAATTCAAATTTTTGATTATAGTCTAATGAGAAGACAATTCCAATATTAATGATACATATATAATTATAATATAATTATAATTATAATTATAATGTATTAAAATTTAGAAATGTATAATTAAACATAAAATAGAATCAATAATTATATTAGTTAACTTTATAATTATAGTTATTATTATAATTATATTAATAGAAAATATTAAAATTAATATTAATGTTAGATTTAAATTCTCTTTAATATGAGATATTAGATATTAATATTAATATTAATATTAATATTAAATTAATATTAATATAATATTAATATTAATCAATATTAATATTAATATTAATATTAATAATAATATTAATATTTTATATTATATATATATATAAATTATATATATATATATAATATATATATATATATATATATTTATATATAGTATATATATATATATATATATATACATATAAAATATATATATATAATATAATATAAGTATATATTATATATAGTATTATTATATATATATAATATATAATATATAAATATATATAGATAATTTTCATATGCTTTAGGTGAATTTTATTTTGCCTAGGGAGGAATGAATGGTTAAGAGCGCCCTGAATAGAGTATTGAGGTTAAATAAAGTACCTGAAAAAAAAATATTTTGCATATGTAGTAATCATAGTATTAATAATATTTACGCACATGTGTACCGCTAGTGAGCAGGCGAGATGATCAAAAGCGCCCATGCGAGCGTAGCTCGCTTTTCAGGCAAGCTTGAACATTCGCGTTTAAGCGTCGCGTAGCGACGTTGCTTGTTTCTATTATTATTATTATTATTATTATTATTATTATTATTCATTA
The DNA here is from genome assembly GCA_015478945.1 of Trachelipus rathkii. NCBI lineage: Eukaryota > Metazoa > Arthropoda > Malacostraca > Isopoda > Trachelipodidae > Trachelipus > Trachelipus rathkii. Next base: position 16,599 of record JABUQX010074541.1, on the reverse strand, counting down.
TATTATTATTATATTGTTTATTATTGTTATTATTATTATTTTATAATATTATTATTATTATTATTATTATTATTATTATTATTATTATTATTATTATTATTATTATTATTATTATTATTATTATTATTATTATTATTATTATTATTATTATTATTATAAATATTATCATTATTTAGTTGTTGTTATTGTTTATTATTATTTTTTTGTTATCTGTATAATTATTATAGTTGAAATTATTGCTGGTTGAAGTATGCATGTATAGTAATTAATGGATCTGAATCCAGTCAGTTTCTTGGGTCTTTCCATCCGGATGGCATGGGTGTTGTTAGGGATGCCGTAAATGTGAAGTTTATTGAAAATATTAGTTTTTTGTTGTAATATTAGGAGCTGTTGCTCGAACTTTGTACATCTCGAATTGTTAATGGAGGAGCTCGATGTTAAGGTTTCGATAATCGTACTTTCAGAAACTGGGTTTGACCAGGCGTATGATTTTGGAATTAATCTGGAGGGTTATAGGATGTTTGATATTTATCCATTCTCTTGTTAATTGATTTGGTTTCTCTTATCAAAAAACACATATAATCACCCATCATGGCACTATCCTAAAGTCCCTGGTATCGCCTTTCCATTGTCTGAATATCCTGGTGAAACCTTTCACCATGTTCTTCACTTACATCCCATAATTTCTCTCGAAAAAAGTCCAAATGCGAGTGTAAATAACGCACCTTTAATAATATACGGCACCCCATTTATTTTATAGCAATCGAAGGGCATTTTTATCAGCTGTTTTGCAATTTAGATCTTTACAATTTACTAAAAATTCCGCGCAAACCCACATTAACAGATGCCACACCAGCATCCATTTTCCAATTATGCTCATCTCTTTCCTTCAATTTCAGGATTTAAGCATTTAGTTATGTTTCAATGGCTGTTTAATCTTCCAGAAAAGAAAAGAGAAAACCTGCTATTTATATATATATAATTATATATATATATAATATATATATATTATTATACTAATATATATATATATATATATAAATATATATATATTTATATATAATATATATATATATATTCAAATATATATTTTATATTATATATAATATATAATATATATATATATATATACAGTAACATATATACTATTTACAAACAATAGGCTATTTCTTCCAGTAATTACTATACTAGAAATATGGCATATAATATATATATATATATATATATATATATATATATACTATATAGATATATATCATATATATATACATGTAAGTAGCGCTACAAATATTTGTAGAAACATACGTTTCTTCTTTTATATGTCATGAACTTGTCATAAAACAATTTTACTTACAGCAGGGGTGATCAACGTAGAGGGTGTCCCTCTGATTGTGTAGAAAGTATAGTCTAGATGATTCTGGAATGGGAAATTGCCTTCCGTTACCTTTCCCTTTAGGTAAAATCCACCATGTAGAAGTTGCAGTTCATAGTGTTCAGTTTGTTCTCTGCATACTCGTCGAATAACCAAAGGCATTGCTTTTCTTGTTCCTCTTAGCCATCCTTCTAGGGTTGTCTTACAACTTCCACATATAATGAGGTGCCCAGTGCTTATCTTAGTCACCAATAGGCATACAAAAATAGCGCATATACGCTATCATATACGTGGTTCCCTTCAACAATATGATGTCCATGTTGCTAGAAACTAATAATATCCACCCACATAACGAAAATGCAATCTGCCAACGTTGTACCACTGTCTACTTGCAATTTTATTAAATGTTTATTATATTACTACTAATATTCTGAAATTATAAAAGATATTTATGTTTGATAGCCTTTCACCTTCAATTATATCCATGTGCACTAGAATGCAGTTAAATGAATTAGTATATAATATATATACTATATATATATAATTATATATATATATATTATAATATATAAATATATACTTATATAGTATATATTATATTATATATATAATATAATATATATATAATATATATAATATATCTATATATAATATAATATATATATATATAGTATATATAATTAATAATAATATATATATATATGATATATATATAATAATATAATATATATATATATAATATATATATATATATAATATATCATATACTAATATATATATATATATTTATATATATATATATATATATATATATGTATATTTTTTAAACATACACTCCAAAAAAAAAATAAATATTAACAAACTTTTACTCAGCGCGATGCCGGAAACGACCCTACAAAATGAGAAGATTCCCCAATAGATTACTTTATGCCGTCTCGCGTAACATAAAAACGGTTCTATACCTAGAGAAAAACTAAATACATTTGGAATCTACATAAAAAACTTGTATAAAAAAACATAAAAGAGATCAGAAGAAACAAAATATGATTCTTGTTGTTACCTTTTGTAATAAACCTAGTTTCGATATATAAAAGATTCTGATAAGGAATTCCTTAAACTAGCTGAAACCCCACAAGACTGGCATCTCCCGATGTGAACCACTTCTAGAATGTATTAAAATAGCATAACCGAGGAGCCTGCTCGCTCTTGACAAGATAATGATTCAACAGAATGGAAGCTGCCTGTATCACAACCCTGCAAGCAGCACTTATATTACGATGGTTAGCGTTTTCAGACGAGTAAACCTACGTGAAGATGAAAGGATTTGGTATGATGTTGACTTTGATAAGTTCATGGCCGAAATTGCATTGGCATCTCATTCACCTTCAAGAGAATCACACCAAGGAAACCTCATCGAAAAAAAAAACTGAGAGACAGTCATCCAAGGAGCAAAGATACTTCAAATTGCAATCTGTTGAAAGAGGGATGAGGCTCTACCGAAAACATGGAGATGCCTGCCTTACAGAAGAGAATCCTTTCATGTAGTTGCATGAAAATGGGCCAAGGTTTCTATTATTATCAATGCTTGCAAGCAAATATTTATCAGCCCTTCCCTCATTCAGTCGAGAGAGAGCGATTTTTGGTGAGGTAGGAAAAAAAAAGCATAATAAAAGGAAAAGGCTCTGTCAGATTACTAGTGAAAGCTTTATTGTTTTTGCATCACAATTGAGAATTTTTGAATTTGAGTATTGAATGATATTATCTTTATCTTAAAGGAGTATATTATTATTATGTCATGTCAACCAAATATGAAATAAATAGACTAAGTATTGATATGTACAGGGAAATGCAATCCTTGAGTTGCCTAGGCGAGTAAGCAAATGTTTCTTATCTTATTACCGTGTATTATATATATTAATTAAAGTATCGGTAACGGTATCGGTATCGGCAACTAAAAAAATAGAGTATCGGAATCGGCCTCTTTTCTAGCTACGGGTTACATCGTCTAATATATATATAAATAGATATATATATATATATATATACTATATATATAATATATATAATATATATATATATATAATATATATATATATATATATATATTTATAATATTATAGTATCCTTAGCAACGACATTTGATGGAAAACCTAGCCTCAGGGACTACGATACATTTACTAAACCATTATAATGGACAGCTTAGACATTATGTAATTTAAATATATCAATATATAATATATATTATATATTATATTAATATAATAACGTATATATATATATATATATATATAAGTCATATATATATATAATATAGACATAATATATATAATATATATATAGTATATATATATATATATATATATACTAAATATATATATAAATATATATATAGATATATATATATATATATATAAATATATGTAATATTATATATATAATATAATATATATATATTATATATATATATATGTGTTGCTATATATAGTATATTATATTATATATTATATATATATATATATTATATATATATATTACTATATTATAATATATATTATATATATATATATATATATGTATTACTATATATATATATATATATATAATATATATATATATATATATATATATATATATATATATTATATATATATATATATATATATATAATATATAATATCATATATATATATTATATATATATAGTTATATATTATATAGTATATATATAGGCCCTGTATGTGTTTTAAGACTCCCGTCAGTTTTGATTTTTTTTTGTTTTTTTTAACATATTGCTAGTTTATGATACTAACAATGAACTTCAATGGTGAATGGACGTGATTTCAAAAGTTCGAAATATTTTAAAAATATTTAAAAATACATTTATATCAATAAAATTTAATAAAATGAAATATCTCGAAAAGGTACGAGCACTTACAGAAAAACGCAATTACATATTTGGAAATTCAGCCGTATAAAGCTTTACAAAAATGTTAAAAAAACAAAAAAAAAATTTTTTTTTTTTTTCATAAATGAATATCTCGAAAAGACAACACTTACAGAAAACCAATTCCATATTTGGAATCAGCGTGTAAAGCTTTTTACAAAATGTAAAAAAAAAATAAAAAAAAAAAAAAAATTTAGGGGGTCGAGACGACGGGGACAGAGGGGGTACGCGTTCTATACCCGTTAGGGGATGGGCAGAGAAAACCCCGCACGACACCCAAATACCAAAGACGGGGGTTCGGAGAGACCCTCCCCGGAGGGGAAATAGTTCCTACCCTTGTCGTTCCCCGCGGCAAGGCCGAGAGGACCCCGACTCCTGGCCAATCTATGCGGTTACCCTTGTGTATTCCTTTAGTTAAAAAAGAAAAAAAAGAATTTTAAAAACTGATGACGGATTTCGTAAAAACCGTTAAACTGGTCCTATATAATCTGCAAGTCATGTCCGTCACCTCTTAGAATGACTGTTAGATATATACCTAGATATAATTAAAAAAAAAACAAAAAAAAAAATCAAAACTCACGGAGTCTTTAAAACATAACAGTCCTATATATATATATATATATATATATATATATATAATATTATATAATATATATACTATATATATATATATATATATATATAATTATTATATATAATATATATATTATATATATATATAGTATAATAGGAGTATATATATATATATAAATAGTTATATATATATATTATATACTATATATATATATATAATATATATATAATATAATATATATATATATACTATATATATTATATATATATATATATATAAATATAGTATATATATATATATATATATATATATATATATATATATATATATATATGATAGTTTAACTTTGTTTGAAATTTAAACTTGTAGATAACAAATTAAACTTGAAAAGATAGAAGATTATTCTAAAGAAATAAGTGAGATTTTATTTTGCATTTTTCGGAGAATTTTAGTTTTTGAACTTCGAAAAAGATTTAATCTGGTCTTCTGAGAGATTTTTATTTTTATTCTGAGAGAATAATAAAACTTAGAGAATTATATGTAAGATTAAATTAAGATTGCTTTAAAATTTATATTGGTTTTTGATATATTAACACTTAAGAAGATTTGTTTGTTGGTTAAATGGAAAAAACGTGAGACTTCAATGTGAATTCGGAGAATTAACTTAAAAAGAGTTATTTATAAAACTTTGAATGGCTTTGGCTGGCTTTGGCTGGCTTTGGCTGGCTTTGGCTGGCTTTGGCTGGCTTTGGCTGGCTTTGGCTGGATTTGGCTGCTTAAAATCACTTCGTGAATTTTTGAACGATTACTGAATTTTGTATTTAGACAACAGTGGATGCCTTAAAGAAAATAGATCTTAATAACACACAACTTGAACAAGGCAAAATTGCGTATTACAATTGAAACTTTAAGCTGTAGTAGTTAAATGGAAAGTTGGACACTTTGTAGACGATTTGAAAATGTGTCACACAATCGTTTTGTCAATTGTAAGAAAACTAACTATAGCGACTTCTAGAAATTTGTCAGACCACTTTGAGTGCGAGAATTAATATACGTGAAGTTTGCTAGAATCAGAATCAGTGAATTAATTACATCAGAGTATAATCGACAGTAGTAGGCTACCGAAGTTAACTTAACCACGAATTGTGAATTGAAATAAACGGATATTAGACAAAGGTAGGTTGCTGTTGTTAAAAACATTATTATTATTATTATTATTATTATTATTATTATTATTATTATTATTATTATTATTATTTTTATTATTATTATTATTATTATTATTATTATTATTATTATTATTATTATTATTATTATTATTATTATTATTATTATTTTTCTTCTTCTTCTTCTTCTTCTTCTTCTTCTTCTTCTTCTTCTTCTTCTTATTATTATTATTATTATTATTATTATTATTATTATTATTATTATTATTATTATTATTATTATTATTATCATTATCAGTATCAGTATCAGTATCAGTATCAGTATCATTATCATTATCATTATCATTATCATTATTATTATTATTATTATTATTATTATTATTATTATTATTATTATTATTATTATTATTATTATTATTATTATTATTATTATTATTATTAAATTATTATATTATTAATTTACTTTTATTTTTATTTTCTTTAATTTCATTTTCATTTTCATTTTCAATTTCATTTTCATTTTCTTCATTACTTTTATTTTAT
>JABUQX010074541.1:0-5000 GCA_015478945.1 Trachelipus rathkii | reverse complement strand
TTTTTTCGTCCTTTTCTATGGACTTCCAAATTCTTTGTAGTGTTGGATCTTGTCTCTGTTTATCTTTAAAATCGGCCCAATCTCTTATGAGATCTTGTACCTGATCAATTTCACGGTCAGATACTTCTGCAGGAGCTGCAAACCTCAAGGCAACATCAACTTCATTGAGTTTGACCCTTCTGATACCTTTGTATCTTCATTGATATTAATATTGCCGTTGGCGAACTCTGTAACGGGATTCTGGACCACTCTTAATTCTTTAACTCGAGACTCCTCCAACTGTGAAACCACGACAATACTTCGATCGCTAGATATATTCCGAATGGGTACTTTTACAACTTCCACTTCCTCTTTCTTTAATTGATGATTAATAAGCGGGACTTCAAAATGAGAAGGTGACTTAATGACCGTACTCTCCTCTGCCTCATTGATGATCGGAGAAACCAACTTCTCCTGAGTTGCAACGTCTTGCATTTCGCTAAGACACGGGCGCTTGGACCCATCCCATCCTTCATCAGGCTGATCAGGGGGTAAGACCCCATCAATGTTCCCTAAAATCAAATCATAGATGACTTCCGGCATTACAACAGCCGTAGTCTTCCCCGTGTAATATGGAGTATCCAACATTACACTAGCAAGTGCAATATTCTTGACAGTATTGTTTAACATACTCATTTTGGTATATTCTCAGGTATAATTGTCTTTGGGAACAAACGTTTGTCACAAGACTGTTCCATTACATCCAGAATCTAGGAGACAGCGGACACGATAACCATTTGCGAAGCCGTCAAAGACTGGCAGACGATGAGGGTTATTATCAGTACCCACCACCATTCATAGTTCTAGTTTGGGCTGGCTTTTCACCTGCAACCGACAGGACTTTTTCCTTTGCAGTTATATCTGAAGAAGCAACTGTAGTTCTATTTTCGTCCCTCTGCCGTCCATTAAAAGTATTAAAACTTCTGCCGCCTCCATAATTGAGCGACACACGACAATCCTTCTCAACGTGTTCTTTACGTTGACACCTATAACAGGTGACAACATTCTTCTGCTCAGTTGAGCTTTTGCTATAGTCCTTTCTATTATCGTTGCTCTGGGCAACGTTTGATGACACATTATTTCTATTAAGCTAAGTGTTGTGGTATATTGGCCTTTTATCCAGGGCTGCGGAGCCGGAGCTTGAGCCGGGAGCCGGAGCCGTGGAGCCGCAAGGTTTTGGGTGGAGCCGGAGCCGGAGCCGGAGAGGGACTGGAGCCGGAGCCGGCTTTAAAATTGCATAAAGGGACGCTTTGTGCATTTAAAAATGGATGCTTACACATGGGCAAAGCTAAATTATTTTGTCAATAATTTTATATATGTGGACGATGATAAAAACAATATTTCTAAATCGTTAGCAGTAAAAGAAAAAAATGCTCACCATTTCAGCGAATATATTCAAGAATTTGTTACTGACATCTTAAAAAATTCGAAATAACAAGAGACAAGTAATTAGCTTAGTTACGGATAACGCATCAAACATGATCAGTACGATTGAAAAATTAAATAGGGACAAGAAGTAATAGTTGTTTTCAGAATGAACTTGATAAAACTATGAAAAGACTATGTTCCGATAACTTTAACATTGAACACATAAGATGTGGAGTTCATACTTTGCAGTTAGCGGTGCGTGATGGTCTCCACAATACTCATAGAGCAAATCTTATAAGCAGGGCTAGACAAATAGCAAAAGCAGTACGTACCCCAAAATTAATGGAAGTTCTAAAGAATCAAGTTGCAAAAGTGGCAATCTTAGGTCAAGAGACAAGATGGGAAGGACATGTCTTATGCTCAAAGGCTTCTCTGCAACTAAAAGATTATAGTAGTAGTATGATGGCTGCCGGTACTTGTGAACTTTCTCCGACTGTCAGTGGGAACAAATCGAAACACTAGAAGAATTATTAAAACACCCATACTTTACAACAAAAAATATTCAATCAGAAGACTTGACTGCAGGAAAATTTTTATAGAGAACGGATTTTAGCAAATCACAAATAAATTCCATTAAAAGAAGGGAAAGAATGTTAACTGAAAATAAAATATTTTTGTCGACAATCTTTGTTTAGAATCTTTCCCAGAACTGAAGATCTGATATTTAAAGCTAGGAGGGTTCTTTGTGAACTAGGACTTAAAATGAATAACGCTATTAAACAGAAATCTGGGCCGGAGTCAGATAGTTCAGCAGTTTCAGGGAATCCTCGCTTGCAGAATTTTGTCAGATGTAGATGAAAAGTCAAATTTGCCAGATAATGGGAAAATTGGGCATGCAGAAAGCGATTGAAAAACTAAAAAGACACCAACTAGTAAAAGACATTCAGCCTAAAATATCTTCTAGAAAAAATAAAAGGTAGAATTCATAAGTCATTGGATGAATAATGAAAATCGACCAGAAATCAAAGTTAACAGTTAAAGAGGCAATTAATTGCTATCCTAAAATTTTGCAAGATGCCGCTTGCACAATTACAGCTTTGCCTCCTATTCAAGGGAATGTAGAGAGCTTATTTTCTGCTTTAAAAATATTAAAGACATCGTTAAAGGAGGATTTTATTCATGGTTTTATTTTTAAGAAAAATTGTTTTGAATAAATTTATATTACATATGGTCGGGCTGTTCAAAGAGAAATATTTTTGTGTTATATATATATATATATATATATATATATATATATATATATATATATATATATATATATATATATATATATATATATATATATATATATATATATATATATATATATATATATATATATATATATATATATATATATATATATATATATATATATATATATATATATATATATATAAAGTTATTATATATATATATATATATATATATATATATATATATATATATATATATATATATATATATATATATATATATATATATATATATATATATATATATATATATATATATATTTATATAAAAAAACTTGTTTTGAATAAAAATATGTTATATATGTTCAGTCATATATTTAAAAGAGGGAATTATTTTAAACTTTTAAGATGAATCTTAAAATATGATTTTTTTCTTTTAGGAAAAAAATAATAAAATTATATTACAACTGTACAGGCAGTTCATCGTTCAAAGAGGAATTATATTAAAATTTAGGAAGAAAGTGAATGATTCCTTTTCTGTATTTCTTAAAATTCTTATTTTCCATAAAATATTTTCTAAGTTTTAAATTCTAAGCTAATAAAGATGTCATTAACAAACATTTAATTTCATAATACACTCAAAATTTTGTATCAGAATTAATGATTTCATGACTGTAAATGGAGAAGGAATTATAACTAGGGGTCGGAGCCGGAGCCGGAGTCGGAGCCGGAGCCGAACAATTTTAAAATGCCGGAGCCGGAGCCGGAGTCGGAGCCGGGTAATTTTAAAATTCTGGAGCCGGAGCCGGAGTCGGAGTCGGGTAATTTTAAAATGATGGAGCCGGAGCCGGAGTCGGAGCCGGGTAATTCTAAAATGATGGAGCCGGAGCCGGAGTCGGAGCCGGAAAAAAATTTGCCGGCTCCGCAGCCCTGCTTTTATCAAAATACCTGTTATTATTACCTTGTCTGCTTTTATTATTATTAACGTGACTACTACGCGGTGCTAAGCTCATTCTGTTAGCTTGGAGGTAAATCTTGGAGCTTGAGATAATTTCATTCATCTCTTTATCATTCCTTTTCTTTGGAAATGTGGCAAGCTCTTTCGGCACAGTTGTCATATATTTGTCAATGGCGATGAATTTCAGTAACTTCTACGCTCTCCTTTACATCTGCGGCGGTTATTCCTTTCTTAAGCGCATCAAGGACCTTCTTCATATAAACCGCAGGGTTATCATCAGTAGTGGGAGACATTGCTTTAAACTTGGATCGGTATCCACTTTCCGTGAGGTCGTACCTGGGAAGTAAAGCTTTCTTCAGAACGTCGAAACTTTACGCATCTTCTACCGTGAGTTCATTATAAACTACTACAGCTTCTCCAGTAAGTAAAGACCCCAGCAGATTGGCGTATCTTTCCTTGGGGATAGCATTTGCTATGACTTGCTTTTCAAACAGAGTAATATACTCTTCTATGTTTTTGACTTTCTCCTCAAAATTTGGTATTTTAAGTTTAGGAGGTCTGTTGTTTGTGGGAGTATCGCTTGAGAGAGAAGTGCTTATAGGTGCAATAGACGCCTCATGTTGACACTGACGCTTTTCTGCATCTAGTTTCATTTGTATCTTTCTTTCTTCGGACTCTCTAGCGTCCTTTTCAGCTGCCAATCTACGCTCGTCAGTCTCTGCTTCCATCTTCATTCTACGTTCCTCCATTTCTAACTCTGAAGCGATTCTTCGTTCTTCTATCTCTCTCTCTTTTTTGAGATTTTTCGCTCCTCTATCTCTCTGTTTTAAAAATTCTCTTTCTCTCATGCGCTCCTCCCTACAAAAATTAGCGGCCTCCACTCCCATCAAGCATAACCCTTTATATAATTTAAGAACAGCTTCTTTACTTGCCAAGACTTTCAAATATAATATTCTTTTAGCACGTAGTCACAAAAATAAACCTTTTACTTAACGTAAAATACCGAGGTATTTTTAAAATTTAGCTTTAAATTTGAATGCTATTAAAATATATAACAGTGCGCAAATTTATGGATGCATATATATATATATATATACATATATATATATATATATATATATATATATATATATATATATATATATATATATATATATATATATATATATATATATATATATATATATATATATATATATATATATATATATATATATATATATATATATATATACATATATATACATATATATATATATATATATATATATATATATATATATATATATATATATATATATATATATATATATATTGAAGTGGCGCAATGAAAACGCGAAAGTGTTTCACGATAAATGCGAAAACGGGTTAACACCCAACGAAAACGGAACGAAGTACCG
>JABUQX010074540.1:27500-38985 GCA_015478945.1 Trachelipus rathkii | reverse complement strand
TTATGCCAAGAATGTTTATATTCGTTTACAGGTAAGAACATTGGAGCCGTCTCAAGGGAAAGGAAAGTGGGAGGGTTTAGAAGAGGGAGATGGAAATGTGTAAGAAGGAGAGTGTGAAGAGGGAAAAGAAATATCGACGAGATTTACGAATTGGTAATCGGAAAGCTGTAGACAGAGGGCAACTCTAGAGATAACAAATGAGGGAGCACAATTTTGAAAATGGTGGAAAAGGAGAGTTGAAGTTCATCGCTAAGAGTGAACAGAGTAGAAGTTGCAGCTAAGAAGAATATCGTTGATGAAATACAGTAGGAAATCAAAGTTGGAGATAAAAGTAGGAGCCTTGAGGAACACCAACAATTAACTTAAGGAAGGAGGGAAGAAGTTGCTCCATCAACCACAGCTGGAGCTGAGATGAAACGATCTGAAAGAAAAACTAGACAAGAGTAAGCAAAGCGAAGGAGGAAATCCAAAGGGAGGTAGCTTAGAAAGTAGTACCCTGTATCAAAAGCTTTAGATTATGTTCAAAGCTGCATATACCACACAAGACTCCCCATGGTCTCCTAAGGACAGAAGACCATAGATCGTGAGATAGGAAAGAATGTCCACCATTTGAGGGCAAAAGGTTGAAGGCCGGTGGAAAAAACAGAAAAGAAGGGGGAATGGGATCTATTGTCCTTCCAAGAGGACTCACACTGGAGGAGGTAGAAGAGCTGGACCTCTATTAGAAGAGCTAATGCAATAGTAGTCAACACACAAATACAAAAAAATTTCATACCAAAATTCACTCGTATTTCTATCACTCATTGACTCAATCATGACAATTATTATTTCGCAAATATAACTTTAGTTGATGTTGATATTATTTCTTTATAAACCTATATGTTAAAATTGCTTAATGATTAATTTTTTAAAATTAGATTTAATCTTTGACGAAACTTCTGAATTATAATTATGAAGAGGAAAGTGAAAAAGGAAGGAACATCTTCATTCGCTTAGGAAATATTGATACGCTGGTCGATATGATTTATTTAAATATATATTTAACTTATAATAAATAATAACTTTACATCGGCATATGATATATACATACTTACATGATACACGATGGCTTGAAATTGTTTGGTGTCAAAGTCTTGTATTGTTTAAAATAAGTTACCAGTATTGATATTTTTTTTTTTGCGCTTTTTTAATATTTTCCAATAATTTTTAAATTAATAATGATAAAAATATAAGTTAAAAATTTTTATATTTATAAATATTATATTTTTTTTCTTTATTTAAATATAATAAAGTTATTTTTATTGGACTATTGTAAGTTAAACTAAACAAAATTGCCTCTTTGTTGTGGGACAAATACTTGCGTACGATAATACCAAAGCCGTTTTATTAAAACATTATATATATATAATATATATATATTATAATATATAATTAATAATATATATATATAATATATATATATATAATATTATTATAATATATAATATAATATATATATATATATATTAAAGAAATTTACATTTCTTATGGACAGGAATATAACATTTAATGGGTACCTAGGGCCTTATACAGTGTGTGATGAAAAAATTTTATGTCAACTATATAAATTTTTTTCTGTGATAGTTAGTAGGATAATTTCAGAGCGGCTACTTTTACGGGGATTGGATGAATAAAATTAATAATTGATAGTTAATTATCATATTATTATTACCAATTTATGTAGTTTTTTTCCATTATATAAAATAATGTTTATATTTTTAAGGAATATTAATATATATTGTTGAAAATTAATGCAATATTTATCATTAATATCACTTTCTTGATTTACTAACACTTCAATAGCATTAATATATCAATCACGTACTTATTTAATGGTTGGCCTAATTTTAATTGATTATTCTTTATTTCTTCTGTGCATGTTATTGGCTACTTATTTAGTTTATTTATGGCGTTTGTCTAATTATTAATGATATTCTTTAATTTTCTGTAAGTGTGCATGTAGATGGCTACATTATTATTACCATTTTATTATTACTATATTTATTATAATAAACTATATTATTATATTATTTATTATTTATTATTATTATTATTATGATTTATTATTATTGTATTTTTATTATTTTATTTATTTATTTTATGATTATATTATTATATTTTATTATTATTTAATAGGCAATTTATGAGAGTTAATTAATATGCAATGATTGGAGTCACAAATGGAGGAGCGACAATATTTCCCGGCTTACTTCTTATAGATTATTAAATTAAAGCTTATTTGCTGATATGTGGTATCATCTCGAGCAGCAACACATCTAATGGGATTATGTATTATTGATATAATTCAATAGAATTACTCTCAATATTTTTCACTACATTGAAGTTCTGAATGATTAAATTCATCTGTTAAAAAGTTTGAAACAAAACACACACACACACACACCCACACACACCACATATATTATAGATATATAATTTAAGTATAATATATTATAGTATAATATATATATATTCTATATATATAATTATATATATATAGATATATTATAATATATATATATATATTATATTATTTTTTTGTTGGGTATTATATATTATAATATGTGTGTGGCTATATATATATAGTAATATTATATATATATAGTGTGTGTTATTATATATATTTAATATATAGTGGTATATTATATATATTATATATATATATATTAATATATATATATATAATATATATATATATATTATATATTATATATAATATATAATATATAATATAATATATACATATTTATAATATATATTAAATATATAATATATAATTATATAATATATATATATATATATTATATAATTATATTATAATATATATATATATTTATATAATTTATAATATATATATATATGCATTAGTATTTTATATATTAAAGCCAAATTTTTTTTCATAAAAACAGAGTTGAAAATGTGACAGAGAAGGAAGCAACCCCACCCAACTTGTTTATAAAAGTTTCCACTAACAAGAATATATTATCCCTTTTTTGATGCTGGGATTTCTTGTTATATCACAGTAACCTCCCTAAAACTTTGTTTTTTACAGAGCATGATTCGAAATAAAATTATTTTTTGATAATAAATTAGTATTAAATTATAATTTGAAATTAGAATAAATCGTTAATAGACGAGCTTTGAATGTCGAGAACAATTAATATACTTTTTTTCCAATTTTTACCTCGGCACGTTTCTTTCTTCTAGGTCATTATTATATATTATATATATATAATATATATAGTTATATATTATAATATATATTATAATATATATATATATATATATATATATATATATTGAGAATTTTTACGTAAATACACAAATGATTCAATTAATTTGCTTAACTTTAACCTGCCCAACTAAAAAAAAAATGTTAGCCAACATGAAAAAAAATAAAATAAAATACTAAATCTAAATTGAAATATGTCAAAAATCTAAAATTTAACATATCTTTTAAAAATATTTTAAAGATTGTAATAAATAATTTATGTTAATATTAACCATCAAAATAATTCTTGTTCAAAAAAACAAAACAATTTTTAAGATTGATAACTTAGTGATTACCTTTATATCCCAAAGTGGACTTGTTGTGTCATGGGAATTGCGATGTTTAATTTGCATTTTTCATCTATTTTTACTACGAGTTGTTAGGATATAATGTACGATTTATACGTTTTAGTTCAAGTGTAAACAGGGCCTTTACGGTGCTTTTTAAGATGGCCTAAATCATATTATAAATTGACCCCAATTTTGCATATTTTAAACAGTGTCCTATGAAGTAATAATTATTCAGTTCTAGTAATCAGGTTGTGGAGTCGGAGTCCGCGGAGTCGGGGAGTCGGTAGTTTTGAAGAGAGTGGAGTCGGAGTCGGTTTGGTCGGAGTCGCCAATCTTTAAAAGGGTGGAGTCGGAGTTCGGAAGTCGGTAAATTATGAAGAGGTGGTGGGTCGGCACGTCGAAGTCGGAGTCGGTAATTTTCAAAAAGAGTGGAGCGGGAGTCGGAGTCGTGGATCGGAGTCGGAGTCGGCAATTTTTCAAAGGGTGGGGTCGGAGTCGGAGTCGGAGAGTCAGGTAATTTTTTAAAAGAGGTCTGGTGTCAAGTCGGAGTCGGGCAATTTCAAAATGGTGGGTGGAGTTGAAGTCGGAGTCGGAGTCATATTTTGTATTTTTTTAAAGAGGTCGGCGTCGGATGTCGGTAATTTTGAAGAGGGGTGGAGTCGGAGTCGGAGTCACGGAGTCAGAAAATTTTTTTGAACCGACTCCACAACCCTGCTAGTAATACCAGCAGATTTTCATTAAACTTGTATAGATTACGTGTGAAATGGTCAGGAAAGAAAGGAAAATACGTATTATAAAAAAAGTTTGAAAAAATTGGTTTTAAAAAAAGTTATGAAAGTATCCAAATTTATATTTTAAGATATTATGCTTGCTTTTCATTTTTAAAATCATTTTATAAGGTTTATTATAGGCTTAATGCTGGAGCAATATTTTAGTATTTCCAGCATTCACAGGTTAGGTGGAATGGGGGTTTGGAGTTCACGAAGAAAAATGTTTGTGTGGCATGCATTCATTTACCAATAAAAATTTATATAAATGTTATTTTTTTAACGAATTTTTTTTTTAAATATTATAATTCAATAAAAAAGATTAACCGATTTTTGTTTACACAACAGCAGGTAGATAATATATCTTACCTTTTTAGTCGACTATTGGGGTTACTGGGGTCCCCGCGGTAGCGAAACATACCTCCGGGTGACGAGGACATAGACTGGGACATGGGGGAGGGAGACTGGGATCAGATTCCCCAGAGTTACGGATTCTATCAGCTTACCACCCCTCCCTCTCTATCAATATATTTTATAATTTCTTCTATCAACTATCTAAATCTATCAAATTAGCACTAGGCAGCTCCAATACTTATACGGAGGAATTTTATTAGTATTTAAAAAAAAAAAAAAAACTTTGAATAAGGTTTTATTAGATATTAAATATTTATTAAGATATTACTATTAACAAAACTAAATGATGAGATGCAAAAGCTAGGTTTAGGTTTAAGCTTATCGTTGCGGGGGTAAAATGTTAGCTTAGTTACTATTTGATACCATGTAACTTTGTTATATGTTTAGCATGTTATTCCATAGTTTAGCAGGATAGTTATGTAAGTAAATGTTCAGATATTGTGTGAAAAAGCAAATATTAATAGTTCACAAATGATGATTCTCTTGGGCAACATGGTTAAATAGGCTAACATTTTTGGTAAATCTTTGATGATTTTTGTTAGATATTTGGGCTTCTAATTGTTAAATTTAGATTGATATGTTATCGGTCACGATCGATAAAAAGGAGGGTCAGATTAAGTTTTTTATTTGAGTAAATTTTTTTAGTTTAAGTTATCATTAATATTAGAATTTAATGTTAAATTAGCTTCCTTGTATAACATTTTAAACGTTAGATAGGTCAAGTTATGTGAATTTTATTAGGTTTGATTAATATTACTATGTTAAATGTTATGTCTAAACAACACCATGAAGCTTGGCAAATTCAGAGTAAATGCTGTTACATATATGACATGAAGCAGTAAATTAATAAGGATTCACGGAGTTGGTGGGTGGGTAGGGATGCGGTGCTGTGTGTGATTTGCTGCTTAATGCTTTACTGTTTTAGGGTTTTACTAAAAACAAACCTTTTAATAACATTTTGCCAATATTGCAATAAAAATAATAAATTTTAAAACTTTTTTTATTTAATGACGAAACATATTTTATACTAGACTTTTTTAAAAATCATTAAATTTGAACTTTTTAAGTAATGCTTACAGCAAAACTAAAAAAAATTCTTTAATACAATATAAAAAGGAAAGGGAAAATAAAAAAAAATAAGTCAATGCTGAAATGGGAAGGTTCCACTTCCTACGATGGTATTAAGTAAATTTTATGATTACCAACAGAATTTATATCGAACATGTTTGCGTTGTATGTTTTTGTGGTTACATTTATACTCGCTATGTAGGTATAACTAGAGGTTTTTTAGAAAATGGTATAAAATTTGTTTAAAGTTTTATTTTCTATTGGTATTAAATTAGAAATAAAAGTGTGGGTTCCAGGAAAATTTAGTTAAATATAAATAGCCTTTGCTTTGCAAATGAAGGAAACGAAATAATATATGTATTTCAGCTTGAAAAGAAAAATACTATTTTTTAATTAAAGTTAACATTCAAAGTTTAGAAAATATATATGTAAAAGAAATTAAAAAATATAAACTGTTTCAATGGTTAATAATTTTTTAAACTTATTATTTTCAAAAATGTTATTAAATAAGGGGGGTTATGTAAACAGTGTAATTTAAGATTTTTAATCTAATACGAAGTGCTACTTTAAAAGAAATTGAAAATGAAAAAGTGTTCCAGTTTAAAGGAAAAAAAAAGAAGAAAAGGTATTAACTTAAATGGTAAAATTATATTTAAACCCGTAATTAAAATGACTCAAGAATAATAATAATAATAATAATAATTAATAATAATACATAATAATAATAATAATATAATACATAATTAGTATTGATAAGAATAATCAATTAATAATATGATAATAATTATAATAATAATATAATAATATATTAAATATAAAAATATAAATAATAATAATTACTCTAATAATATAATAATAATAATGATAATAATATAATAATAATATAAAGATGAAAAGAATAAAAGTGAAAACTTAAGAATATAAAAAATAAAATTAATTAAGGAATAGAACAAATAATAAAAACAGAATAATAGCAATAATAGAAATATATGAAAATGATATATTAATAATAATAATAATCATAATAATAATAATAATAATAATAATTAATAAATAATAATAAAATAATAATAATAATAATGACAATAATGATAATAATAATATATAAGAATAATAATAATGATGTGACAGCAGTAAATTAATAGATCACGGAGTGTGCGGGTGGGTGGGGGAGAGGGTTGATGTGTTTAATTTGCTTAATGCTATTACTATTATAATTCCTAAATCAGATGCTGTTGTAATGCAGAACAATTTGGCAAAATTTCAAAAATAAATTTAAAACTTTTTTCTTTTATTTAGAAAACTTTTGTTCTTTTAATTTCAAAATTTAAAAATTTAAGCATTTTTAATTAACCCTAAAAGGAAAACTTAAAAAAATTCTTAAAGTTATAGCTTGGGGAAAGGAAATAAAAAAAAAAACTTAAGTCAATGCTTAACTGAGAACGCAGATACTTTGATTGATGGTACGTATTATGATACAACGAATTGTTATAAAGCGAAACATGTTTTGCCTTGTTTGTTTATGATTTTTCAGTTAGTTACATGGATTTTTATACTGCTATGCTTAGGTATATACTAGATGGTTTATGAAAATGGTATAATAAAATTTGTTAATGTAAATCGGATAAAATAGAGAGATAAATAATAAAGAAATAAAAGTTTGGGTTCCAAGTAAAAAATATAGTTAGAATCATTAAATATGCCTTGCGTTTGCAAAGGAAACGAAATAATTATAGATTCCAGCTTGAAGAAATATATTTTATTTATAATGTTACATTACATTATATCAAAATATATTGTAAAAAAGAAATAAAAAATTTAACAGTAGTGCTACGTGATATGAACGTGGGATGTTATAATTATTAAATAAGGATGATATTTTTAAATAGTAAAGTAAATTTAAATGTTAGAAATGGGATATAATAAAAATATGAAAAAAAAATTAAAAATATAAAATGTTCCAGCTTGATATGAAAACGGTGTTGTTAAAGTCATAGTTTAAAGGAAAATATATTTAAATAATAATAATAATAATAATAATAATAATTAATAATAATAAATAATATAATTAATAATAATAATTAAAATATATAATAATATAATATTAATAATAAACTATTAACAATAATAATAATATAATAATAATAATAATAATAATAATAATAATAATAATAATAATAATAATAATAATAATAATAATAATAATAATAATAATAATAATAATAATAATAAATAATAATATAATAATAATAAATAACAATAATAGTCAATAATAATAATAATATAATAATAATAATACTATAATAATATAAAATAATAATAATAATAATAATAATAATAATAATAATAATAATAATAATAATAATAATAATAATAATAATATTCACTATGACTGGCTATGATGACTACGCTTTTAATTCCCTCTTTACTATATTTTTTCCACAATGATATTATTTTTTTTCTTATATCTGTCTGGAGATTTTATAATGAAAAAGAAGGTTTTAAATCTTGACATGAAGCAGATTAGATTTCAATAAAACATGGCTAGGGAGGAGCAGTGGGAGTGGTTGGTGCGTTATATTACTGATTTACTATGTTTACTGCTTTAGGGCGAACAAAATAAGAATTTTAATAAGAAATTATCAATGAAAAAAATAAATGTTTTATTTTTGAGAATGAGAAGAAAATATTAATGCTGGAGTTTAAATAAAATACAAATAAATATAAATGTTACAGCTTAATAGGAAAACATTAAACTATTATATATATAATACATATTATATATAGTTGCAAAGAAAAAAAAAGAAATAAACAATAAATAACCTGCAAAAAGAAAAAGAAATTTTTTTTTTTGTCTAATCAAGAGGAATATATTCTATTTATTAAAGCTATATCAGTTGAAAGCCGTCGGCAGAAAAGCCTGATTTTAAAAAAAAATTGAATGAATATTTAAATACTACAGCCGCTCACAATCAGCTGCTATTTATATTCTGTGAATACGATCAAAGTTCAGAAAAACAATTTATGAAAAGAGGAGAAATGTAAAGTATACAGTCTTTCAGCTTTGAAAAGAAAAATAGAGTATACAAATTATTAAGTCTCATGTTAAAAGAAAATATTTTTTTTTTGGTTACCTATTGTTTATCAAATTTTACTTCTACTTAACAGGGAATTACAAATGAGCTACAGGATGCTTTACTCTTCATTCTAACAGGATTATTACAAATGAGGGGGGTTTCTTGAAACTGCTTGACTATCTTGACTCCGACACAGATTTCTGTTCGATAGTGTTATTCATTTTAAGTCCTGGTCCACAAAGAGCACTGCTAGCTTTTGATATCAGATCTTGAGTTCTAAGGAAGATATTGAACTGTGGATCAAAAAGATAGCCGATAAAAATATTTTGTTTCATGCATATCTCAATCAGTTTGATAATTATTTAAAGGTCATTGGTATCTAAAATATTCTTCTCTATAAAAAATTTCCTACAGTCAAGTTTTTCTGATTGAATATTATTTGTGGTAAAGTATGGGTGTTTTAATTAATTTTCTTTGATGGTGTTTCGATTTGTTCCCATTGACTATCAGAGAAGAGAAAGTTCAGGAGTATCAGCAGCCATACTAATATAGTGTTTTAGTTGCAGAAGTCTTATGATCATAAGACATGCACTTCCCAATCTTGTATCTTGTTCCAAGATTTAAACTTTTTCGCCTTGACGCTTTAGAACTTCCCTTAATTTGGGGTAAAGTCCGCTTTTTGACATTTGTCTCGCCCTGCTTTTTTAAGATTTTGTTGCCCCCGAGTTTGCGAAGCAATAATCCACGCACTGTTATAACGTAAAGTATGAACCACCAACCTCTGTGTGCCAAAGTTTAACGTCATCGGAACATTAGTCTTATTATAGTTTTATCAAGTTCATCTGAAAAAACTATTCTTCTTCCTTTCGCATTCAATAATAAAATTAGTATCACATTTACCAGCTTCCTGATCTTCATCCTCATTGTCCTTATATTTATTTTTTCAATCGTACTGATCATGTTTATGCGGTATCCGTAACTAATCTAATTACTTGCCTCTTATTATTTCGAATTCTTTTAAAACGCCAATAACGAGTTCTTGGATAATTTGAAATAGTCTTGGATAGTCTGAAATGTCTCGATTTGGTTTCTCTTATGCTAACGTTTTTGTGTATATTGTTTTTTTATCTCTCTTTTTTCCCACTTATTCTAATATTAATAGCAAAATATTTTAGCTTTGCCCTCCTTGTGCAAGCATTCCATATTTTAAATGGCATGAAGCCATCCGCGTTAATCAATTTTTATAGCCTTATTTTTTTGCTTATCCGCTTCTTCTAAAAATTTTCACGAAAATTTTCACTGTCTTAAGGGACTTCCAGTTTCGAAGCCATGTCTCCACACAGGCTTTAAATCCTGGTCTTTGCAAAAAAAAACATAATAGGTTACCTCAAAATGTAAATTTTATTATAAATCAATTGTAATTTGAATTTTTTACTTGACATAGACAGAACAAATTTTTACTTGACATAGACAGAACAAATTTTTGAACAATTGAAAAATTATATCCACTTTGTCCGTTTTTGGAAATAAAGGGTTTACCCTGGACAGCTTTTCATTCACCTTTCTTTTTTACAATTGAAGCAAATGTCGGAATGAGAGTGTTTTAAAATGTTGCTGTAATTTTGAAGGGATCAGTTATATATATATATATTATAATATATATATATTAATTATATAATATATATATATATATATAAATATATATATTATATAATATTATATATATTATATATATATATATAGTTAGATATATATATATATATGTATATATATATAATATTAAATATATATATATATTTATTAAATATATATATATTATATATAATATATATAATATATATTTATATATTATATATATATAATATATACTATATTATATTAGAGTGCAGCGGATGGTGATTTTTCACTTTATCCGCGGATAGCGGATGCGGATAGCGGGATGTGATAGTATAAAAACATCACTATTCCGTCGATTGCATGCGATAGCTTTTAGATTAATCTTTTAGAGTCTTAGCCACAAGAACTTCAATATATACCACACAATATATATATATATATATGATATATAATAATATATATATATATAGATATATAGTATATTATTTTATATTTATAAATATATATATATATATTTATTATATACATTATTATAGTATATATATATAATAATATTAATATTATATAATTATATATATTATACTATATATTATTAATATATATTAATATATATAGTATATATATTATATATATCATATAATATATATATATATTATACTATATATATATATTATAATATATATATATATAATATTTATTAATATTATATATTATAATCATTTACCAGATTGCGGACGAAGACCAAACTCTATTGTGGGGAAGGGAGAGTATAAAGCCATCCAGTGTGACTTGTGAAAAGGTTTATATTTATATTATAGTACGAGAAAGAATAATTTCTCAACTTATGCTTTCAAAACTAAAGCGTGACTGAGTCCTTTTCAATTGAAGGAGTTTGCTTCTCTTTTTTTTCGCTTTAATAAGATCTCACGCTGAAAAGAAGAT
>JABUQX010074540.1:0-22500 GCA_015478945.1 Trachelipus rathkii | reverse complement strand
AAAAAAACATAAAATTAAATAAATTATAAACTAAAATTAATACAATAAAATTGGCTTAATTTTTTATTTTTTTAGGAGCAGGGGACGATAATTATTATATATAATATATATTATTGTAAGGGGATTATTACACCGGCAATGCATAGAGAGGCTCGTGCCGATTTATGGACAACATCAGGGAGGAGCTCCCGTTGTTTTCATACTCCGTAGGGGCATGAAGGGACGGATAGGAACCCCCGCGACACAACAATATACCCAAAGTCGGAGCGTTGTACCTGGCAAGACCCTCCCGGAGGGGGGGAATTAGTTCCTACCCGTAGTTTCCCCGGAATAAGGGACGATAGACCCCGACCCTTGACTTCGGTTGCGGGCTACGTAACAATAGTTATTATACCCCTTAGGAGATCGCTATATCTTTGCAGTAAAAGAATAAAGCAAATACAAATTCTAATAGAACTGCATCTAATATTTATTTTTAGGAACGAATAACCAATAAAAGGTCTCATTAAAATAGGCTCTCTAATCATCGTAACTTAACTCTCTCTACACATATCTACACATAGCCAATTACTATCTTTTATCTAAATATATATTATATATATTATTTTATTAACTTAATTATCGCTATTATCAATAATTTTACAAGGCTTTACCAAAAAATATGTATTCTTCTTTCTCCTCGCTGTAGCCTATTGATTCAGTTTTTTGAGATATATTTCTATTTATCTCTCTCTCTTTTTTTATTTTTTTTTTTAAGCATATTTTCCGCACCTAAATTGTGAAACCAGTGCTCTCCGGACAATGATCCGTGTCTTGCCCTGGGGCTCTGTTAGTTTTCGGAACCTACTTTTGAGACTCAAGGAATGCATGAGTTTAATATCCTGAATCTATACATCTAATGATCGATATATTTAGATGTTATTTATTTATTAACTATATAATATTATTACTTATATAATATATATATAAGTTAATAATACATATATATAATATAACAAAAACTTTATCACATATCTTGTATATGAAACTATTGATTAATACTGTAATGACAGTGATATAATATGCTAACATATTTAACATAAGTATTATTCATTAAATATAATATGTACGGTCAATAATATTAGGATTACATATTTTATGAAGACTTACAGTCAAATATTTATAATAATGTACGTTCCTTTATAGTTATGTTTTCATGCTATAATCTTTACTAGGTAAAATTAATGAGTCACGTATAAATTTACAATAGTTCTCTCTATAATTATATTATTTCACCTTGTGACTAATATAACTAACTAATTGGTACATACAATACGTATAATATATTACCTATATTACACTTATATTTTTATCGCGAGACAGAAGAGAGATGAGATCGACTGAACAGAGAGAGTAGAATCGAGAGTAGTTGAAGTGATGATATGCAGGGCGCGACGAAATAGTGTAGGAGGAGTATTGAGATTAACAAAATTGTAGTAGATCACAGAGATGTATGTTGTAGAATACATTGAGAAGAGATCTGACTGCCGAATGAGCGGAGAAAAAGAATAAGAGAGCTATTATAAATTATTGCACTGCCCTAATAATAATTCTGTTCTTATCAAGCACCATATATGCGTTTTCATTTACATAGTGAGTCTAAACATTTAATACTCATAAAATGATTCATAGTATAATAATTTTAATAACATAGTATAGAATATAAGGTTTATTCTTAAAAATAACTTACATTATATAAGCTAATAAAGTTCAAAGGATAGAGTATTGGGATGAAAAATTTTGCTTATACATTTAGCATCCCAATATCAATACTGCGTACATTTGCGTGGGAATGAACTATTTTTATTTCTATTAAAATATTGGCACAATCCAAATATAAGAAAATAAATTTTAAAGCAAGAGTTAAATCGCTACATTTAACAAAGTACCATTTTTACTTAGCAACAGTGTCAGAAGTTGACAAGTATTGGCTATCCGTTGCCTATATATATGAGATATAATAGAGTAAACACTAATAAACCTCTAGGTATTCAACATGTTAAGAGTATAAAATCAAATGATAGAAGTCATATTACTTGATCAAACGGTAATATACGAACAATCTACCAACAAATTACCATATATATCTTGATACCTCTACTTCCATATGTTTATGTCTTACCTTTAATGCTCTAATTAAATCATTTACTCTGAAATAGATTAAGACATATGGCACCTTCGCCAACTTTGTCTAGCGTTCCTAATGACATTCTTAAGAATATTTGAATCTGTAAAACTGAAAAAAACGAAAAACAATTGAAAACAGTTTTTTTTATGTTGTTCTTTCTAGACTCAGAAAAGTATAGTTTTATACATGAAATCTTAACTGATGTCGCTCTCAAACCTATTACACCAGTTGATAATTATTCCATTAAATGTCAACAACGATTTGAAAATGTTAATAAAACTTATAGTCTAGCAGTTCCTTCAATGACATTCAAGAATAAAAAACCAATTAGTCTTTATATTCACTTATTATTATATACAGGCAGATTTTTACCAATACATATTTATGCTAGGCAGCGTTAGACACGCTCGGATACATAGGTCCTACAGACAGCGACCAAGTAAGCGCTTGACATCGAGCAATTTACATTGACGTCGAAGGAGGGAGTAACAGTTTGAAAGGATACCAAAGGTCTATAATCATTTAACCAATAATAATAATAAAATAATAATAATAATAATAATAATTAATAATTATAATAATAATATAATAATGAATAATAAATAATAATAATATATAACTCAGATAAATAATAATTTAATAATAATAATATATAATAATAAAACTAAAAACATTTCTTAGGAAAAGAAAATTAGCTGAAAAAAAAATGGGGGCTGTAACCACCTTACGGGAGGTTGCTGCTGCAAGATGAAATTAGCATGCAATATACTGATTGACATTCATAGGAATGAGGAAAGGTGTTAATAACCCCAATAAAAGGAAGGATTCTAATCTTTGCTCATATAGGACTCTTCTATTTAGCTAAGGGTATTCCTCTCCAACTACTTATATATATATATGACTAGTGATTTATTTTTTAATATTCATTCTATCAATATAAAATTTCTTATTATAGGTATATTACTTTTTAATAAAATAAATAACTTTTTATATTTTATAT
Source organism: Trachelipus rathkii (assembly GCA_015478945.1). NCBI lineage: Eukaryota > Metazoa > Arthropoda > Malacostraca > Isopoda > Trachelipodidae > Trachelipus > Trachelipus rathkii. The sequence goes on along the minus strand of JABUQX010074540.1, from coordinate 19,333 downwards.
TTTTTTTTAATTTATTTTTCGTATATTATTTTATTTTATGTTTTTATAAAAATACAATATTGTATATTTTTAATTATTCATTAATTTCTAATATAAACTATATTTTTATATATATTTTTTTTTTTAAAACTTTATTGTGACTATATTATTTTTTATGAATTTCTGTAACACTTTTTTTTTTACGATTTTCTAAAATAAATCAAAAAATATTTAGTTTTTTAATCTTTAATTTTTTTAAAACTTTTTTTATGTTATTTTATATATAAATAATTTATCACTATAGATCACTTCGATAAACGTGTTTAATATAAATATTAGTTATAGTTTTTACATTATCCCTAATAACGTGGTATAATCAGTCTGAATTCATACTATAATCAACTCAACACTCACTCAATATACTATATACCCCTACCTCAGTCCCATATACCTACTGGATCTATTGGTATAGGGTTTTAGATTAATATATATTTGACTTATAATTATATCTAGTTTGAACTCTCAGTCATTATTTTTTGTAAAATCACTATAAGGATTAAATAGGCCATAAAATTTAAAAATTAAAAAATATTTTATTCTTTTTATATATTCACTATCCTTGACACATCTTTACTGTTAATTTTAAATATATATTTTAGTTTCAGTAATATATTTTAGCACTAAACTATATATTAATTTAGTCTTGCCTACATCCGCATAACCAATACCTAGATGTAAGTAAAATTTTAACTTGTGATTTTAGAACAATAATTATATGTAACAGTAAAATAATAATAGTAGGCTTCTCTTCCGAAGAAACTCCTTATAAAATTTATTACAGTTGATTTTTAATGAAACTTACTGAACTCTATAGAAAGACTTAATAATGGTAAAACAATAAATTATTAGACTGTGTTCCTTTTCAAGATATAGGATATTTCTTTTTGTTTTTTTTATCATAAATGAATGTATATGTGTTGCTACTACTATATCCATTTAACCTTTTTGTATAGGTAACTACAAACTTTATTAATGTATATTTTGCAAATTTTATTTTTTTTAAACCTTTTAGTTTTATTTTATTCTTTTTTATTCAACTGTTCATGTTATTGTTTGAACTGTTCATCTTTCTGTTCATTACGTTATTTTAATAATTATTCTTGTTTTATGTCGCTTTTACATATGAATACATCAAATTATTTCAATCATTAGTCTCTTTTTTTTTGGTTAGTTCAATCATTTGTGACAAAAATTTTCGATTTTTTTTATAATTCAAATTTAAAAACCTAAAATTTAATTTCTAACAATCTTAAATCTTATAATTAATTTAAAATAAACTAAGTAATTATTTTTATTTAACATCAATAAAAGCTTAACGAATTAAATCAATAAAACCTAGATAGACTAAAGATAAATTCTAAAATGTAATGTTTATTTAGCATATTATTACCAAGAAATAACACTGAGAAAAGCTTAGCTCAGTTTCTAGATTACCTAACTAAAATACCCATTATATTCTTCAATAATCGGCAACCAGGAGAGCCAACTATTTAAAATGGGAAGTATATCATATAATTGTTGAATATCAATAAATATATAACTAGAGATCATCATATACCAATAATTAATTACTAAACTTTTTTATTTATTTTCATTAATAATAATCAAAAATCAATTCAAAAATCATACATGTATTATACATACTGTAATTAATTATAATTACAATAAATTAAAAACATACCAGAATTAATAAATTAACATTTAAAACATCATAAACTTTATATAATACAATATACATTTAACATACTCTGCAAATAAACATATATTTGCTGAAATACATAATATAATAATAATACATAAATAATACGTAATTACAATTAACAATGTGATTTTTTTCAGCCATACAATTAAATCATTAAACAGAAATAATATTCCCATACTAGATCAAAAAATTAATATAAAGCATCCTCATAATAGATAATTCAAAAAATCCTAAAATCTAATAACGCTTATTTAGAATCTCGAATACATAAATAAATAATAAATTAGTAGCTTAAGAATTAACAAAGTTCCATACAAATTCCCTACTACAATCCTAATAAATATAAATAGTAAAAATAATAATACTATAATAATATTGCATACAGAACGAACATAATTAAATAATATAATTGATACGATAGCTTAATATGGAATTAATAATGGTTTCATCATTAATTAGTTATCATTCTAGATTTATCAAAAAATTACACTAAATAATATTAATAATATTCTTACAATCTTCTGTGTTAACTATTTCATATTATCAAATGTAATAACAAAATATACTCGATTTGATACGAAAATGATTTACTTCAAACTCCCTCTGTTCATCTCCATACTCTTTTCATTAAGTTTACACGACACACCAATCGATAATACGCAGCCTTTAACCTATCCTCTCTCACTATGATTTACAGTCGCTTTCGCCTCCCACATGTTTCGCTCCTTTCTCCTAAACACTCTCACGCTAGTACATTTGATCTTGTTTGACACAGGGTCAAATTAACAATTTATTACACACTCATTTATTGGTTAAATTTGTCTTTTTTTATTCTGTCTCTTCTATGTTTTTTTTTGTTTTCGATAAATGCATAACATCTTACATAATATATAAGACTTTTATTTTTACGTCTATTTTTTTTATTTCTTTACATTGCTCAGGATATCAATCTTGGTTTCTGTTTAATTGCTTCTCGTGTTATAGAGAAGATATTGCCTATAAAATAACAATAAAAACTGAACTCTTTTGATACTCTCCTATTTAATATTTTCTTTTCGTATTTTGAACTTTTTTGCTTCACTAATAATTTTTATTTCTTATTTATTTTTTATTAACGTAAAAATATTTTGTAGTTTTTAATACCCAAAATCAAGTAAATCTCAAGTAATTCAATACCATAATTCCACCTTACCTTATCAACTACTCCCATGAATATTCTGCGAACTATAATACTGAATAACATATTGATTTCTTAAGTCACATTTTGTGTATCATTTTTGGGAAGTACACATAACATAAAACAAAAGTTCTTATATATAAGTACAATAGAGCATCTGAATATATATTAGCTTATAATTAATATACGATCTGACCATAAAGTTTTTCCTTTAATGAAAACTATAACATACTCTGGGTCTGACTACTGTGTGTCAGGAGCAGATCTTTCCTCGTGTGGAGGCGAGGCCAATCCACCCTATAGAGCAACGAAGTTAAAAATAGTCATTAAATATTATAAAATAAGTTCAATCAACTAATTTAGCCTTATTGTTATTATAAGAAATTTTCTTACATTAAGTTTAAATATGAAGAAAATAAAATGCTTACCTCAAACACGATTCAAGTTAATAATAAAAAGACTTTGTTTTTATGAAAATATCTCTGATTATATTATCCAAGGCAATCAATCACAAATAATTAAAAAAAAAAAAAAAACATCTCTACTGAATGAAAATGGAGATATAAAGAGAGTAGAGACTTAAGAGTGAAATCATTTGCCTGAGTAGATATAGTGATTAGAACTGTAGTGTTTTGATCCTGATACAAGACTACTTTGAATTTAGCATGTCCAATTTCGAAAAACTCGAAAGATGTTCATATAAAGGGAGTATGTAATGTAATCAAAATAAAGTAAACAAAATACAAGCAACGATTTTTTTATGGGGGGAAATTACTAACCTTGTGGCAGGAAAATCCATGAAGACATGAAAACCTAAGCTAGTTACAATGCGTTAAAAAGAAAGAAAGAATCAATCAAAATCTAATTATATATGAGAAGACATTGATTTTTGTACTTTGTACACACGAACTTTCAATTTATTTTATGTTTTTTAATAAGGGGCGAAATCTTAATTTAACTTATCAGCATTAAATATATAAAAAAACATGAGATTAACTCAAGAAATAAACAATCCAAATAAAGACTATCTTTTTACCTTGGATATTCCATGATCAATTTCACCATCAGAAGTATAACTCCGTCTATCAGAATCAATGGAGAAATCTGTATAACTGAAATAAAAATTATGGTCAAATAAAAAAAAAGTAATAATAATCTACTGCAGAAAACAAAATACAGATAATAATCTACCAACAAATACCACAGTAAATAAATTTAAATACCATTTACTCTTAATTAATAATGTTTTAAGAAGAGCGTACGAGAAAATCTAATAAAAATTAATATTGTTTTAGAAGAGCATAAGCAGTTGTTTTAAGAGAAACAATAATCAAAATAATTTCTTTTATATTAAAAAAAATGTTAATTTCATAGTTATTAAATGGGATGTTTTATTTGAACGCAAAACTATTATTAACTAATAATAGGGAGTGAGATGTACCCATTCAACATCAAAACAATTCCGTAAAAATGGTATGTGATCAAAGATATGTATAAAAAAGGACGCTAAAAGGACGAAACAAAGGATGCTTCTTCTTAAATCGTTTGCTTAAAAAGTTCGGTGAAGAGCGTGTGTGTAAATCCACCTTTATCAAATTTAACTTTCTAAGAAAGCTTTCCCCTATTCTCTTTAAATTTATAAACTTTCAGCAAAAAAGTTTTTCTTGAATGTTCCTTTTCATATAATCATAATTCCTTATCAGATTATTATTCATTGCTTTCACATTTTTCTTTCAGAACTACTACTACCACTTCCATAATAATAATAATAATAATAATAATAATAATAATAATAATTAAGATGGTCATTACTATTATACAAATGATGCAATAATTTATTTGAATTCGTATCACTTAAAAGACTGAGAAAATATCAAAAAACTAAAAAGAATATGATCATTAATCCTTTATATTTTAATTAATGGATAAATTTCTTTATTTTTACGATTACTGTCTTTAATTATAAATGCAGAGAGTTTTAAACCATAAAAAGTACATAAGGCCTAGAACTGCGCTTCTTAAAAAATACTGGGAAAGCTATGCACACCTTTAGCATAGGTTATCGTTTCCCTGGGACATCAATTTTGGACATGGTTGAGCCAGTAATTCTCTAAATTGCTTCGCATCTAGTGCAAAAAGTTTCAGAATTATTGCAGATTTAAGGGGTCAGGGTTCAAATGTTAAGCAAAAAAGTGTTAGATCCTTAATATACCAAGAATAATTATGGCCTTTCAACCCTCCATTAATTGAAAATTTCACGCAACATTTAGCCCCCATTAAGTCTTCTATTTATAAAGCCTTCTTTTTTTTATTATTATTCAGGAAGAACCATCAATAAATTAAGAATATCAGTTAATAAAACTTAAAATAAAATCAGTGGATGACATTCTAAAAGCAGCATTTTGAATTTCTTTATTTTAATCCATATTAAATATATAAAGAATAAAAAATGATTATAATAGTTAAACGTGGAAGTAAAGTAAATAAATTATTCATTCACAATAGATGACTGATGTATTTTAAGCCCTTGATATATTATATATATATATATATATATTAAAGTTTAAATGCATTATAATAATTATATTTATATAAATATGAGAATATAAAAAAACATAACTATATGGACGAGAGAGAGGGAGAGACGAGAGGAGCCGAGAATGATGGAGAGAAGGAGAGAGTAGAGGGTTTCCTACCTATTATATTAATGGACTGCTAAACTGCCTACTCAGCAGATTCAGGAAGGAATTTTTATAACCAAATAACTAATTTTCATATATGCCTTTAGTGAATTCAAAGACCTAATTCTATCGTTTTGCTTAGTGGCCACAATGTCAAATTGTTCAAAACGTTACCATTTCTAACTTTAGTTAGTAGCTGTGTATATTGAGGTCTGTAACGATGGAGGCTTATTATGTTTGATATGACCTTCTCATCTATTTTTCTTTGAGTAAGTAATAACGATGATGAAAACGAAGTTACATTCTTCATTTAAAATAATATAAGGTAGGTTTTGAAATGGAGGAGAAGTTGCTCTTAATTTATCCATAAATTCCTGCTTTTGATTATACTCATGACATCTGAAGCTTATGGGTAGTGATCTGATATTGGGTTAAAAATAATACTAAGAAGGTTCCGATAAGCTGGCTGATGATACATTTTACTTTGCTTAAGTTGTCTGTTGAGTGTGAACTTAAGCTGTTCTATACTCATATTCATATTTTTCCAAATATAACATCATCACTTAGTCATAGGCTTCTAGCTTGGTTGATGCGGTCCACACACTCAACAAATGAGTTTTTATTATACATCTTTGAAATGGTGGCATGTGGGTAGAAAATGAATCCCTCAAAGGGCTCGAAACAAGCAATCATGTTTTAAACATGTTAATTTTACAAAATCTGATAGTTACTACTATATATATTATATTATAGATAATATATTTATTATATATTTTATATATATATATATATATATTATATTACTATATATATATATATAATATATATATATATATATATATATTAATAATATATAGTATATAAATATATTTATCTTATATATATATTATAATATATGATATATATATATATTATTTTATTTATATGTATATATATATATACTAATATTATTATATATTATCTACTTATACTATAATAGTATATTGAATATATATAATATTCTCCAATATATATATTATATACATTTTTTTTATCTCATTTCGTTACTCTTCGATTGAAAAATGGAGAAAACCATATAAAATTGAAAACATATAATAAATATATTTGTTCTAATTATTTTTTGAAGGTATTTACTGTTTTTAACAATAAATTTGCAATTTTATTTGATTTAAAACATGAGCATAAACAAATAAAATTTACTATCACATTTCTTTTCCTAAAACCTATGATTGAACCATCAGCAATGTAACATATATTTAAATATATATATATATATATATATATATAATATTATGGTATATACATATAATATTTATATATATAAGCTATAATAATATATATATATATATAATAATTAATATTTTTCATAGTAAAAATATTTGTGATATTTTCTCATATCTTTTATTTTCTTTTTACACAAATATCATATATATAATATATAGTATATATATATATAATATATATACTAGTATAATATTTTGGATATTATATTAATATATATACATATTTTTACTTGATCCATAAAACATAAATTATGAATCTATAATACCCAGATAAATACTATATAAATATAAAATTATATATATATTATTTTATATATATATAATTATTTTTTCCCAATTTGAATTTAAATAATTCTAATTTATAAATTACAGGTGGTGTCAATTATAATAATATAATGTATAATTGCGAGTTGTTCATAGGGAAGAATAAATGCAGAAGGCGGATTCCCAGCCCAACAGTGGCAAAGATAGTCTTCATTATTGAAACATGGCGTTTGAACACTCCATATGACAATAGAAAGATATAAAAATACTAGGAGGCTGATTTAGAGAAGTGCTTCATTCAAAAGATTTATTCCTTTTTTGTTGAAAAAGAACTCGGCTATGGGAGAGCTTATTTCAAATCAGGTCAATTTTTTATGACACCACTGGTTACTATTCTACATAAATTATATAATTTTTTTGATAAAGAAGTGTCATAGACAATTTTGATTGCTGTGCGGCTTTAAGTATATCGATAAAAATGTTATGTATTGTTTTGATTATACTATTATGATTATCTCATAATTTAAATTTTGATTAATAAATTAGTATTATTTGAAGATTTTGATTATATTTTGGTAGCTATACATTAAATAATAATTGGTTTAACCATCTTTCCTCATACAGAAGATCTTACTAGACTTTAATGGAAGTTGTTTGTTGAGCTTGTTTTAAGCCTTCATCTTAGTCTCTAAACTAGATCTTCTTATTTTTCTGTCTTATTCCATTTTACCAAATTTCGAGACATTAGAGACAGTCAGCAATATTATATATAGTATATACTATATATATATTATATATTATATTATATTGATATAATAGTATATTAATTATATATAGGTTTATATATATTATTTATATTATATATATATATCATATATAATATTCTGTGTGTGTGTGTGTGGTGTGTGTGGATTCACAAACTATATATATTGTAAGAATACGATTTTTACTTCCCGTATGCTTGAATGATTTGTGATAGCGATGTGAGGGATTTGTTCTGGCCTTGTAAATTTGACGGGTAACATAATAACATTTAAATACATAGATCCTTAATCGTGAGGCTTACAGACTCTAAAAAATTGCTTCGTAGGTAGAGGCAGGGGTATTTTGTGATCGCCTTTCTACAGTTTCACTTCATAGATTAGCGAGAAGACTACTAACAGTAGCGATATCTTACTGAAATATGACCTACATATGAAGAAAATAGATAGGTATGGGACAGGAATATTTTTTTAACTTAATCGGCTATTCGTCAAGAAAGATCCATTATTCATAAGAGTGAAAAGTCTTTGTACGGATGGAAAAAAACAATTTATTTCAGCAATAGTTGAATTTTAGCATAATAACGACTGGCGCATTCAGAAAGTGAAACGAGACAGGTTACATACTAGTGAATAACATGTTAAAATTTTACGAAGTTTGACAAATTCAACAGAATAAGATTGAATGTTTTTATTTTTCTATAATTTTTATAAAAGTTGGGGTTGCGGATTGCGGTGATAAATTTGGCCCAACGATATTGCCGGTCGACATTACGCAACTCCATTCAAAGATAATTGGCGGCGTATCGAAACGCACCGAAATTATGGATCAGACAATTTGGTGCCGAACAAGTTTACGTCGAGTGCAAACTGCCCATATTATAGTATGGTAGTATATATTAGCCGTTATATTATATAGATATATAATACTATATATATAATATAAAAGTATATATTATTTATTAATTAATATATATATATATATATAATATATATATATAATATATATATATTAATATATAGTATATATATAATCATATATTATATATATATTATATATATTATATATATATAATCTTGAAAGGGTATAAGATTCTGATTTGAATAACCACCCCAATTGAAGATTATTATGTAGGTGAAGGAAAGTGAGGTTGTCAGATAAAATACTGGCGGTAGTGCTAGATTGATAATCGTACAGGGTGCTCAGCAGCTTCCTGCACAGACGCCACAGAAACTCCCCCAGTGAAATGGCGCGACTACACTCCGCTCTCCGAACTGGGGGACGCTCGGGTGTAAGAAAGATAGCTGTCAGGATGAGCGCTAGGTGTGACACATTAAAGGATAATGAGGAGGCTTCGGACCACCATAATGACTTTATGTGAGTTGGTCGCGACCACAGAAGCTTGAGTTGGAAGTAATGAGAAGTACGAGTACAGGTTTAGTTATCAGGATTACGAATAGAGTAGCGCCAACGAAAGAAACCTTGATTGATGGTGATAGCTGTTCATGGGTCATCGGTGGTGCCAAATTTGAAGGGTTAAATCTGATCTTGAAATATCAACTTCAATATAGAAAGAGTTTTAGATGTTGAAGAGATGAGGGTTGTCACGATAAAGGTGGTAGCTGATTAAGATTCGCAAGTGGTGCTGCGTCTCCTGTCAGAAGACCAAATAATATGATATATAATATACTTATATACTATATATATATATATAGCGATTATAATATATATATATATATGATATATTATATAATATATTATATTCTATAATATATATATATTTATATATTATATACTTATATATAATATATTCTTAATAATATAAGTTAATATATATTTATATATTGATATCTAATATATATATATATATTATATATATTACTATTATATATATATTATATAATATATATATATTAATAATATGATTATGTATATATATACTTATTTATCTATATATATATATATAATTCTTTTTACTATTTATTATATATATATACTTTATATAATATTTATATATATTGGGGTAATTTACTTGTCGGAGATATTTTTTTTGGAGTTATTCGATATTGTTGGTTGATAATGAAATATGATAACTTCTGTTATATGATATATGCTATTTGGTATATGTACATGTATATATAATATATTATATATATATTATATATATAGAAGTATTTTTATATATATATTTCTATCTAATTAATGTATAATTAATATATTTTATATATATTATATATATATTATAATATATTATATATATATATATATATTAAGATATATGATTATATATATATATATTATATATATAATAATGGATATTATATATATAATTATTATATAATATATATCATATAATTATATTTATATATATATTATATTATATATATATATATATAATATAATATATTTATATTATATTATTATTTATAATATATATATGATATGTAATATATTTAATAATTATATATTAATAATATATTAAATATTGTTCATATAATTATTAATATTACTTTATATTTAAGTATATGGTAAAAAAAAAAAATTTCAAATGTACAAATGGTTTTGTTGATTTGATTAGAGTACGAATAGATTGATTGCGACATAAATGTCAAAAGCAGCTCATTTTTGGATTTCATGTTCTTTGGGGTATCATACTAAGAATACCCAGGATAGTCCGTTCCCGATGTCAGAGAGTCGGGGTCTCTCGGTCTAGTGGACTACGTGGGGGGACTAATCCTCGCGGGGATGGTCTCCGAACCCGTATTTTGGTCTTTGGGTGTCGCGGTGAGTACCGACATCCCTCCCGGGGGTATGAAAACGCCCCCATCAGTGGCCCTAAAAGGGTAAATTCTTCCATTTTAGGGGGTCGTTGATCTCGTGCGTAAAGTAGCCCTAACTTTAATCTGACCCTGGCGTAAAACTGCCTGAGACTTTTTACTGATAGAACTGGTTTAGGAGCTGCAGGAAAGATAATATATAATAAGAGTATAATATATATATATTTAATTAAATAAATTTAATATTATTAGTGAATATATAGATAATATTATAGATAATGTATATACTATTATAATATATTATAATGATATATAATATATATGTGATAATAAATACTGTACTGATTTTAGAAAAGTTAACAGTCTTTCAAATGTTTTTGGAACTAAATCAAAGTCACATTTGATAATTTGCTACTGTTAAGGTATGAATTAGTCGTGAAAATAAACATAGAAAACTCCAAATGTTTGAGGCATATATACAAACAATGACTTATTACCTTTAAATACAAGTTAGGAAAAGTACTTGCTCACGTTTAAACCCATACTGAGAGCGAAGGTGTTTGTACAGTGATTGCACACTCAAAATATCATGAAGGCACTAGATTTTAGTTGAAAAAAAGAAAGTCAAAAGTCAATTATTTGGATGAAAAAGCACTAGACGCTATCAAAAATCGGAGAAAATAAGAATATCGTTTGAGTAAAATTTGAACTAAGTAGGAAGACGACGTAGATCTTTGCAAAATAACACAATTGGGCAGCTGGTTTTGTTAATTTATCATGGTCAGTGATTACTAACTAATAAGCGTTAACCTATAGATATGTATACAGATATCGCAAGTGCATCGTTCAATGTCCAATAAAATATGAAGTGGACTTAGTTTATTTATTTTTTCTGCTGCAAAAGTAAAATTAAGCTATATATAATAATTAATAATAGTAATTAGTATATAACTTATATATTATATCTTATATATTATATATATATATTATATACATATAAATATATAGTTATATATATTATATATTATATTATACTGCTACTATTATATTTATATATATATATAATTATATTATAATTTTAATCAATAATATATATAGTAAATAATATATTAATATAATATATATACTATAATATATATATATTGTTATTATACTTATTAGTATATATTTTTAGTATATATATATAATTATATATATATTATATCGGTATATATATAATATTTTATGTATGTAGGGTTATAATAATAATATATAAGTATTATATATTATATTATATATATTATATATCTTATATATATTTGTATATATTATATCTATATATATATTACATATATATATAATAATGGTGAAGGATTGCAAAAGGGGGGGAAAATGAGGATACGCATGGGATTATAAAAGTTAGATTAAATAATTATTAAATTTGAGAAAAAATGGCACGGAAAATTAATTGAAATTCATTTTTAGACAATGTTTTTCAACTTGAATTTTTTGGTGTCTTTTGATTTTTGCTTAATTATATATTCATTACATTTTTTGGTATATTTAAGTGATTAAATTCATCAGAATTAAAAATTATAGTAATAATATCCATAGCAAGTCTGTTACAATTCATCTACGGTAGTAAATGTCAACAGATCTGTTCAAACGTGTTTCTTTTATTTCTGATGTAATATCATAGTATCAAAGTAACATCTTTCATGTTTGATCTTTCATTTTGTCATAGTCAATAGGGCCTATTTTAAGATTTTGAACTCAGGGTTAAAGTGAGTTAAAAATAATTACTATTTAACTGTTAAAAAAAAAAGTTAGTTTTCAAATTATATTGCGCGTGACGTCACGAATCTGCAAAAAATAAATTTTTCCAAATTGATTTTTTTTTTTCAAAAAAATCCAAAAATCACCAGCCCTGATTAAATATAAAAATCGTGTTATCAAGACAATAAAATTTGATAATAAATAAAAAGTATGAAGATAAATGGTGTTATTAATTGTACGTTGGGGCAAAAACTGGCAAAGCTTACGTTTTTTTGTTACGACTTTTTTTCGTTCTAGTATTATAATATTTATATACAGGTACAACTAGAAATTTTTTTGGGAAGTTTTAAAAAAAATGTATTAAGACAGGAATTTATGAAATATGTGATTAATGTTAATGGAGTTAGCTTAGTTTGTTTACAACGTTAAGTTTAAATATTAGAGATGAAAAAAGTGTTGCAAATGTAAAGAAAACTGTGAACACCTGTTGCTAATGTTAATCCGATCCAAGGCTGAGGCAAAATTTTCAGTTTAACTCCTAAAAGTTCATCCTTTTAATTCTTTCTCATCTAGATATTGAGAGGTCTTAAATTAATTATTCTTTTTTTGCTTAATGATGGATAAGATGCCAAACAATGTGGTTCATGCTGAGAGTTTCAAACATCTGTTGTAAGATTGGATATTTTTTGTATAAAGAGCTTGTGTTATAGAAATATTAAATTCGAAAAAATATTTGGTGGACGCAAATAAGTGCTTGAGATGAGAAGTCTGGTGTTTGGAATAAAAAGAAAGTACAGATAAGGTAGACAAAGTTGAAGGGAAGTGGGTGTTGGAGGAATTGGGAGAAGTAGTAGTTGTTTCTTTGTCCGGGTGTTGAAATAGTATTAGTTAAAACTGCTACGAGAATTCTCGAAGACAATACAATGAAAAGGGAACGCTAGTATAAAGCGAATGAAAGGGATATAGAAAAACTTAATGATCTAGAATCTACAGATTTAACTGTAAGATGATTAAATTAAATGTTTGTTAATGACAAACTGGAGCTAATACTAGCACAATAGAAGGAACGGGTCAAAGGTACGTAAAAATATGAGAAAGAAATGTAGGTAACCCTCTTAATATACATAAAATAACTTATCTTAATGGCGTCTCCTTTTTACCTACCTAACCTTACCTAAAGTATTGAAACGTCGTAAGGTATGCAAATCTAACGTAAGAAATAAAATGTATCATATTTTAATTAACCTGAGCTTGTTCATGTAAAATATAAGTTCTAAAATATTACATTGTTTGAATAGGTTAAAAGAATTGCCAAAGTGGGTTTACAATAAAAAAAAAAAATTGCTAATGTGAGTTAATTGAGTAAGTTGCTGGAAGGAAGAGCATAAAGGCCCAAAAATATACGAAAATTTTCTAAAAATCATTGGAGTCAAAACAAATTTTATTTTAAAGCATTATATACTATATATATACAGTATATATATATACATATATTATAATTAAATATATTAATATAATTATATATTATATTAAATATATATATATTATTTTATATTATATATATATATAAAATATATTTTATATATATATATAACCAGAATAGATCATCGATACAAAAAAATTGCTTAAGCGATACAGATGATCGATAACAATGAATACACAGAATATTTAGCTTAGCGATACCGATCAAACCGATACTTGCTTCTTCCTTTAGCGATACGAATAAGATAGCAATGTATGCGCGATACATGTATCTAGATACTTTAAAGTTGTAAAGATATATATATATTATATGTCATATATATAAGTATATTTATATAAATATATTATATATATTAATATATATATATGATATATAAATACTATACTATATATATATAATATATAATATCATTATATTTAATATAATATATTATATATATAATATATATGTATATATAATATATATATATCTATATAATATATCATAAACTATATTATATGTTATAATATATATATTATATATAATATTATATATATATTATATAGTATATTATATATATACAATCTATATATTATACATATATATATATTATAATATATTTATTATAATAATAATATATATATTATATATATAATTATATATTATATATATATATACTATTAACTATATATATATATACTATATATATAAGTTATATATATATATATACCTATGATATATGATATATATATATATGTATATAATATATTATGTCCAACAGGTAAATGTACTGATAGCCTGTATTAAGGAATGTATTGGACTTACGCTGAATTCGTTTTCCTTGGTAATTATGACTAATGGAAGGATTACCATACGGTTTCCAAGTTTTTTTACTAGTTCATGTGCAAGTCCATGCCGGAAAATCGTTTTCCCTAAAGTTGTTTAGTTCACGATGTATTAAGTGTTTTTTATGTTTTCCATTGTCCCAAAAATGATGCTTCAACTTCATTTTCAATTAGGGAAGAGGTAGAAAATTCACGGAGCTAGATCTGGACTGGATGGAGGATGTGGAAGTACTTGAATGTTTATATTCTCCAGAAATTCTATCAATTGAGAGCGTCATGTCGGTATGGTGCGTTTACTCGGTTGTGCACACCAATGTTACTGCAATGTCTGTTCTGATTTCCTAAACTCGTTTTCGAAGTCGTTCCAACGCCTACGGTCCACCAATGTAATAGATTCTCTGTTTGAGGGTTTTTCTTACGACCTGACAATAGAGAGGAAACAAAAAAAATGACAGTGTTTTCAACATTGGAACTTGCTCATAGTGCTGTTCTTGAGAGGAAATTTTTTGTGTGTCTTTCCGCACTTTGCCGTTTTGTGTTCAAAATCGTGCTCAAAAACCCATGATTCATCGCCCTTGTCTGTGTAGTTCTATTTTTCAACCACCTTATCATCAATACTGTCTTTTCCTTTTATTGCCATCCTTTACTTCTTCAGTCCGACCACCTCTTGTGTTTTCATCGTTCCTCCTATCTTTTTGCCCAGGGTCTACCCCTGCTGCCCTTTTTACTTTTTCTTGTATCTTCCTTCTCTCGACTCCTTCTAATTGTATAGGTTCTGATTAATTATTTCAAGTATATTACAGTTTTCCATGTCACACTAACTATCAGTGCTATCACTTTAATCACATTTCTCTTTTCTTTATAATTCTGCACTATGCGTCTTCACCACTTCAGGTCCGTCACCAATAATCAATGATCTGATATATATTGTTACTTCCAAGGATACTTTTCACATTCTTGTTTAGAATATTGCAGACATTTATATGTTATAATAGATCTTGATCGAATATCTCACATATGATATTTGTTCATCTATATATTTATGATCCTTGTGAGTCCTCTGTTGGAAAAAAAAAATATTTATGATCTTCATTCCTTTCCTTAAACAGGAAATTTTATTTTTAATATCTTCAAATTTCTTATCTCTCTCCATATGTCTCAACCATTCTCTCACCTCGTTCTTCTCCTCCCACATTTGCATTGGTAAGCACATATATAGTATAATATATATAATATATATGAATATCATATATAGATTATATATATATATATATATATATATATATATTAGTATATAGTATATAATATATTATAATATCTATATATACTATATATAGTATATAATATATATACTAGGGTGGGATGGTTTAAACATTTTGGTTGTTATAACGATTTGGTTATAAACATGGTTTAACATCATAAAAACCAAATGGTGTTTATTTACTACCATTTAAAAATTAACAATAATGATGAAATATTTAAAAAATGTATTGTATTATTATGGTTTTCTACTTAGCATGTTGTAATGGTTTTACTTTCAATTTTTCAATCGAAGAGGTAACTGAATGGCAATAAAAAATATTTCCTGCTGATTTTTTATATTTTGAATGATTATATTATATTTATTTGATATATATTATATATATATATTGATATATTATATATATTAATATAATTACTAATATTATATTATATATTTTTATATATATATAATATATAGTCTATATATATATTAATTGTAATTTTAAACATCGTTTCTGAAAATGATTCTTGTTTGAGGGTCTTGGGATCTTCATTATTCTAGCACATCGATGACACATTTCAAAGGGATTTAATAAAATATATTTGTGGAGTGTGGTGGCGACAGCATCAAAAGCTAGAAGGATGACTGTAACTAAGTGATGATGTTTAATATTTGGGAAAATATGAATATGGAGAGAAACTTTAATCAATACTTCAACGGAGAAAGATTTATATAAATCAGTAACAGAGAGTAACAGCTCATTATTGGCATATAATTGTAACAAGATTGCAGCACATAGTACTTCCAGAGGATGAGTATTCAAAAGGGAATTTGGAATTTTAATGGAATATAAATTAAGAGCAAATTCTCCTACATTTCATAAAAGTTATATTTAGGATAGTCTACTGTTTGTCGCAGTGCTCCTTCATCTTGGTAAGAATATCTCAAAGAAAATTAGATGAGAAGGTTATATTAAATAATAAGCATATTGGTCAGCAACTTCATCAACTGCTAAGGTTGAAAGGGTATTTTCAACTTTCGGCTTTGTGCCAGCAACATTAGAAATAGGTTGGGACAAAAAGAATTTGAAAGTAGTTTTTTTGTATAAAATTACTTATGAATATTCAGTGTTCGACTTTAATAGATGATCCTCCTTCTTTGCTCGATCGTCTCTCATCTCTCTCTCTCGTCTCGTGATCTCTCTCTCTCTCTCTCATCTCCTGTCTCGTCTCTCTCTCTCTCTCTCTTCTTCGTTTTATTCGTTTTCTTTTATATTCTTTTATATTATATAATATATATATAATATAATTATATATATATATATATATTATTATAATATTATATTATATTGATATTTTATTATATAGTAATTATATATTATGATCTAATTATATATATACTTTCCTTCTTGTGAAGATATATCAAGGTATTAATATTTTATATTACTTTATCCATTATAGGTTTAATTTGATAAACTTTCCTTTATGCGTTTTTTTTCTTTTTGTTTTTTTTTTTTTTTTTGGATAAAATATAAAGTATACCTTTTATAAGATAGAATATTATATATTATAATAATACCCTTTTATTTTTTACTTTATGAATTTATGTAAAACTCAAAATAATATATTTTTATACCAATTACATAACTGTTCTTTTATGTAAGAAATCTATAGAAATTATATTAGAGGAATTTTAAAATATGTGTAGCACATGTGTATAACAGTTTTGCAGTAAATCTAAATTCCCTTATAAAAATTATTAAAACCAATAGAACCAATAAACAGCGATATTAATAAGCATAAGCCAATAAAACCAAAAACCAATTGGTTTATTTGGTTTATTTACAACATGTTTTGTTTTTTTTTTAAAAAAACATAGGTATGTAAATCAAAAAATATTGATATAATATATAATATATTTACATATTATTATATATATATATATATATCTATAGATAAATATATATGATATAGTATATATATATTTATATATATATATATATATTAATATATATATATATATTTTATATACTTTTAAATAATTAGAGGTAAGGCGATATGACATGTTCCCGAAAAGAAAAGTAGAAGGGAATTAATGATAAAAGGTGATAAAGAACGTAGCGTTAAGCTCTATAATTGATTTATGTGAGATATAGTTAAGTGTCTAGATAAAATACTAACCTGAGTTACACGGGATCAACATTGGAGAGCTTTATTATGGATGAGTTGTCGGGTTTATATCACCGGCCAGAGGTGGGTCGACTATATCACCCTTACAACACCCGCATTCACGTCCTATTCTGGCACTTATCATTAGCTGGTTGCCAACTATATTTTCTCTCAGGAATTTCTTTACTGACTTTCATCCACTTTTCTTCCTCTATCGCCCTTGATGTCCCATCAAATTCTCATCACTATACATCCCTTACCTGCCGACTATCACTTCATGACCTCCTCTTACATAGATCTCAACATCTAACGTATTTTCTTTATTTCTCATTTACCTTTTTTCTCACACTAATCATTAATGATGTTTTCTCATTTTGTATAAGATTTTTCACCTAAATAGCATTAAGTGGTGCTCACATTGCAACATTAATTTAGCATTTATCCCTCATTATTACAACCATAGTCTACTACTGAGGCAAACAAAAGTAGAACATCCTCATTAGACTAATGGGATCCAGATTCCTTTATTCCATCAAGATTTGGCACACCCACACTCCTTCGAGGATACCCATTTATAGTTTTTCGCTTTAACTCTGCATCACATTCTTCTTTTCATCGAACATATTTAATATAACCTGAGACAGACTTTACGTTGCTCACATCTAACATCAACTTCAGCAAGGTAATCCTACCAACCAACCTTACAGTATTACTTCATTTTTCAGATGACTCCTTTTCACACTGCAATCTCTCTACATATAAACTTTATTCCCACCCATAATGGTATAATAAGTAGGCACTCTCAGCTACATCCATTCTAGATCAGGAGATTCTGAAATGATTCCTGCCACACGTTTAATTTCATGACCATCGTATCAAATCTGAAATAAAGGAGATAATATCTGCTTACCCGCTATTAATATTAACATATATATTTGACACCATTTAATTTTTGCACACCGCTCACTATGTAACATATAGATTCCTCCGAGACTTACACACATATTATCTAAATGCATTTATATCCACTATAATCTTACGCTTGATTGCACTGCATAAAAGTAATATATCTCTTTTATTTTCTCTCATATGTTTCACATGTAGATTGATACATTCTTACCATTTAAAGCATTGTTCTTCACAATAGTCTTGGTCACAGCGACGCCATCATTTCG